>JAAXYV010000053.1:0-17620 GCA_036851875.1 Novacerus sp. FZ-2019
AGTCATTCTGTCGCATATTGTACATTTACGTTTTAAATCAAATGCGATTTCCCATGTTCTAGAAATTTAACTGCTAATGATTGACGTATTAATACTATACATAATTATGGTATGATTTTAATGTGAATGTAAAACATTTGGTTTCACCATAAATGCCACTATGATTATTTGCAGGTCATTTCACAGCAGCCAATATTTATTCAAAGGTACTTTTAAATTCCGCCATGACGTAGCTTGATACTTTTACATGCACGATCGATAACAATGCTCATTGAAATCTTATACCTTTTTCGATTCATTTTTCTCTTTTTTACTCATCCATTTGCAGTCTAGAAATAATGTATACTTAAATGTAATCTGTCATTTACTTGTTTGGAAGAACTTCTTATAAGATGTCATAAGAAGTTTTACTTGGTGTCTACTCATTATGTCTAGAAAAGCAATGAAACCAATCAGAAAGAAGGACAGTATTGCTGGCTGGCTATTGGCAGTAGTTTGATTGATTTCGCTTTATTCAATTGATTACTCGTTCATAACGAAGCTTATCAATTTCTAAAATGTACTTCCGAATTCTGTTATACCTTTCCGGGAATCGCAGCGCATACCCAAGCCGCGTTAAACTGATTACATTGACTGTAACGGTGACTTTTCTGTACTGAGTAAGTTTCCTACCGTCGGCGGACATACACTCCATGTTATTTAGTAGAAAACCTTTGCATCGGCCTTAAAAGTTATATGGNCGGCCTTAAAAGTTATATGGCTAACCATATAACTTTTAAGGCCGGTTTATAATAACTTTTATTTAAGGTTTTCTACTAAATAACATGGAGTGTATTACGCCGACGCATAGATGGGCGACCTCCGACCTCCGGAGGTCGGAAGACATGGTGGTCGGTGGTCATGGAGGTCGAGGTCATAAATATCACTGGAGGTCGGTGGTCATGGAGGTCGGAGGTCATAAATATCATTGGAGGTCGGTGGTCAAAAATATTACTGGAGGTTGGTGGTCATAGAGGTCGGAGGACATGGAGGTCGTCCATCTATGCGCCGACGGTAGGAAACTTGCTCAGTACTTTGTATTACCGTATCGACTAAGCAAACCTCGCGTAGATGTGGCAGCATCCAGGAGAAAGGCCCAGATGGTCGGTATCAGTTTAAGAGATATTGGGCCTCAAAGTATTTTTTCGTTATCCAGTCGATCATTTTGAGTTTAATTTTTTTGAAAATGTTGGCAGCATGCTGTATACCTGAATTTGGACTCATTCAAAAGCTAAGAATCAGCTCTATGTGGAACTGCATCTAACTCAAAACCGACCATCTGGGCCTTTTTTTTAGATCCCTGAAACATATATGTTAGAACTCGGATAACAAAAGCGCGTATAACAGGAGTCTAGACAGAAACGTGGAGTTGGGAGTCGAGTGACCTCACAGTGGGCTTGATATCTTCCGTGCAGGCACAGGGATAATAGCACGGAGTCTACTAGAACACAAAAGAGCTTAGTAGGCCAAGCTTTGGGTCATTCTCTTCTTTGTCTTCATCACCACATACCATACCACTCACTACTGTTGACTGTGGGATCAGACTTAACTTACAGTGAAGGCTTTGAGGCGACTCACTTGTGAATAAAATAACATATGTTAGTATACATAATTACAGTGACAGCAGCTCACTTCAACGTTTAAATTCTAATTTAAATTGTTGGTAGTTATGGGTACAAATGAACGACTTGGCAAAAAAATTATTTGCTTATAGGAAGAAGAAAAATTGAACTTTCAATACCTACTTGTCCTCATTGCACCAAAGGATCAGTACACTATTCTTTGTTAAAATCATAGGTTGGGATAAATGTAGAATTATAATTCTAGTGCACTGTTGGCTATCTCTGTGAATAGGCAGATGAACCTTTTTGTTCTCAATTTCTTTCAGTAAATTCATACAACACAGAAATAATGATAATTTAAAGTTGTGGAAAAGAAAAAACTGTTGTTTTGACAAATATTATTCAGAATAGTTAGAGTCCGTTTGTTTCAATTTCAATAGCCTCGGAAATTGGGACTTAACAACACTTCATTATTCTTTTCAACTGGTCATATTTAAAAATCGTTTGTATAATAACGTACTGTTTCTGCCTGCCTCTCCATTTATTAAGTATACTGTCTACACTTTATATTAAATCTCTTTAAAGTAAAAGTTCAACATCTACATATGCCTATTTATGTATGTATGTATTATGTGGGAATGACCGCCTGACCGCAGGGCTAGGAGTCACCTGCGCAGGCCATTGGCATATTGCAGATGCATATGCCTAATAAATATTCATTATTCCCAATATCTGACTGTCAATTTATTACGCTAATAAGATAAGACCCTCTGTATGCAAAATGCAAGTAGAAGTTTTCTACTAGTAAAAGTAAACCTAAGCCAACACATTCTGTACAAACCAAAAAAACACATACTTATAGATGTATTATCAAATAAAATAACTTTACTTAAACAACAGTGCATTTGGTTCTCAGTTCATAGTTTAATAATTTAGAATTCAAAGACAATCATACATCGAGCGGTTCTTAAATAATACATAGAACATCTCNACAGTGCATTTGGTTCTCAGTTCATAGTTTAATAATTTAGCATTCAAAGACAATCATACATCGAGCGGTTCTTAAATAATACATAGAACATCTCGTCTTTTCTTCAGTAATTCAATCAACAGTAAATTAACGTCATTCTACATACTACAGTTTATTCCTTCAAATGTTAATTACCATAAGCTACACAGACTAATAATAAGTGTACAACGTGAATTATTCACACTGCGTCTAACAATACAACGGTAAATGAATAACTAAATATATCTTGGTTAAATTCCTCAAAAATATGACAATTCATAACACAAAGCGTATAAATATGAATTTATATATATACGCGCATTTTCATCTGTAAATTCACCAGTTGACTATGACATCATGTGCTAACATACCTAAGTTCATCAAGTATGCATACACATAATGCTCAATAGATTCTAAAAACTAGACAGAAGTAGTTGAGCATCCAGCACTTTTGCATTCTTTGTATGTTTTCAGATAAAGGTGCTCCAAGTAACTGCACATCACAACCACTGTATACAAACGGTACATTCCCACAACGATGAAGCAAATAAAATTTGCAGTGTTGAATTCGTGGATCACAGTGTGTACCAACCACGCCGTTGATCCAATGCCATAAAGAACAATAGACATGGCGATCCAGCGAAACACTCTCTCATAACTTCCCTATTTAAGAAAATCAAATCCTCACAGTTATTTAGAAAGTCATTTTAAAAATTGCCTCTGCACCAGGGAAACTTCATTTCAAATTACGCTGGCAAATATATCACGTTAACGAAAAGAGTTTCGATTTGGTAACTCCGAATGCACTATCAAACTGAAACTCTTATGAAAATCCCACTGTATAAAATATTTCATGCATATTAGTACATTATAGCTCCACTTACATCTCTTGACTCGTAAAGCATAAAGAGTCCAAGTAGGATGGTAATGACAAGTATGATTATGATACTGACCCAGTATATCTTGATAAACATTTCTGTATGTAAACAGATATTGTAATATAATTGAAATTCTTTTCACACGACACAAACTATGAAAAATAAGTATACATATTTATTGCACTCACCCGCAGTCTCATAACTTTCTGTCCAAACGGAACTCTCGATTAAAAGCCTTCCATACCCAACGTCGCAAAGAGATTGAAATGATGGTGATTGTGACCGCTTGTTTTTTCCACTGTTTATCGTATTTGGACTCAAAGTAATTGTCTCTAAATCAGACACAGTAGGGAAATCGAAGGCATCGTCTGAGAATGAAGTGGGATCTACAAGTGTAGGAGTAAGACTTGTATACCCATATTTAGTATTGTTTGCAGAAGGTGCAGATTGTTTTACAAGCTTTACACTACCAAAAGTATAATGAGTAGCATGAGGATACATCTCAGTAGTAACGCTGACGAGGGGAATGCAATGTTGCTTATAATCAGCCAAAGAAGTTAGGGTGTAATGCAAATACAAACTTGCCATGATGAGGGCAAACAGGCCCAAACTCTAAAAAAGGAAAAAAAGTAGTAATCCGGTGTTATTATAATGACATGAAAAAAATTAATTACATAGTTTATACTTACCACATCGATAAATCCGATGAGGTGAGCCTTTGCGTCTACTGGGACTTTACCCCAGCAGGACCAGGTGTTATCAGACTTCACATATACTTCCTTTGCGGAACTCATGTTGACAGGTTCAATTCTATTTGAGAGTGAATTGAGATTTAGTGAAGAGGAGGACTAAGGAGTTGTAAATTTGGTTATGGTGGATTGGTACTTGTTGCAGTTTACTTTGTTAGTTGTCAGCAATGTGCCGTGAAGTGACATCCAATATAATATAACAACTTGTTTACGAGACAACATCTAGCTTTGGAATGACCAGAACAATAAATCTGGGTCAAAGGAAAACTACAAGGGAATGTGAAAGACAAAGCTAAGAAATAACCGAACAACCAATTCTTTCTTCTCTGCTCCACTTAACCAGATATTAACATTCAAATAAATTAGTTGACTTCTAGTAATGCATAATTAACTAATTAGAATCGCATGTTTTTATGGTAGCAAATAATTTTAAAAGAAGAAAGATCTTTGTTTATGGCATATCAGGATATCTATCGGATATCCTATAGCTGAAACCCGTGTATCATATAGGCTATACATGTAACCCGTCGATTCATGGATATAAGATTGTCTTATATGTTCAGTTTGATGTTTTTGACAATAAAGCTATTACTATGAATACGGATTATACCTCCTAACCAAATCGTTAGAATATAAGTTCTACAATTTTGATTCGTATTACTCTCTCTATAAGTCTCTTTGTTGGAAGATAATATGTTTCATTTTATCTTCTTACTTTTAAGTTTCACTCAAGGTAAAATTTTAATCTAAATATTACCAAAGTTCAACAACTTGTAAAATTAATAGCTGACTTTTAACTGTTTGAAGCATACGAGAAAACAAAACATCTTACTTCTAGTTTTCCCCTGTATGATAATTTCCTATACCAAAGTAATGTTTTACCTAATGTACCTAATGTATAGCTCATTTCAAATGAGCAACTGTTTAACTAGTAACAGTGAAATTTGCTTCTTGGTGCTTATAAAATTTTGTGTTTGTGCAGTGCATACATGCAACAGACTAAAAAAACGAAATTATCTAAATTCTGTCAAACTTAAACTTCTTTTGAGCATTTTAGCATAGGTAGTACAAATATTTGCCATCAGCACTGTATGAATGTAACATCCCTCTAAAATGGCAAGCCTTTGATTCCTGACTAATTTTCGGAAACAGCTACAGTGTTCTGTGACTAAATTGTTCTAGCATCATTATTATTTGCTCCTACATATATTGCAGCTTGCAATGCTAACACTTATTATATATAAAACCTTGGGACTTATGAAGTTTATGTTACCCTACGCACATATATTTTATAGTTCCTCACATTGTAGCCAACGTCGGTTGCAATGATTTATTCATACACATTATGAGTACTTGCACTTCTTATTAAGCCCTATATACACCAATCTTTTGTACTTTTTGAAAAAAATGTATGTTGCGAACCTAGTGAATTTGCGAGTCGATGGATACACATTTGAAAATAATATAGACTATATTTCATCATTACACTTTAATCATAGCTTTAATTCATATGATGGGAATGCCTATAGTATAGAGAAGTTGGACAATAGAAGTAAAAATAAATTGTGCAATTCATTCTACTTGCTTTTGTAGTGCTGAAATCAACTTTTGACTAGATATGAACTAATTAAAATTAATTCAGAGCTCGCTGTATTTGTTTCATAAAAGGAATATGCTTCTTCATAGTTTTTATTATAAATCCGTCTACCTCTACCAAAGGTAATAAATGTCAGCTTCCGATTGGGCTACTAATTGTCATTCATAACTTTATACATGAAGCACAGTCATTTCAGCATACACATGTAGGTAGAAAATGACAAATTTGATTACAATATGAACTGTAACACTAGAATTATTCATTTCAATGAATTCAGTTGAATCATTCTTGGTACAATTTGGAAGTATAAATTCATGAGCATGGGAGTCGAGTATTCAGTAGAAACTTCATTCTCTTAGGACTACAAACTATATTTGGTATTGTATCACTACAAACACAAGTGACATATAGAAACTAGAATTAAAAGATTCAAAATAATATTCAAAATTTAAGTCAGTGAAAGCTGAATCGAAATGCAGTTCCGAAATTTTGTTGGTATTGCTATTTTACTTACTGCAGTCTTTACCATTGGTGATGCAGCCAGTTGCCTGGAGAAATTTGAAAATATCGACACCTACAAAAAGACGCATACGGATTGTATAACTAAATTGAAATTGAAAGAATCGGATGTGGCTAAAAGCGGTGAAGACATAATCAAAATGAATTTTGATGACAAGGTAACTCATTTTCTTGCAGAGAAAAATATTTTAAATTTACCTATTTATAATTTTAATTTCGAAATGTTATTTACTTTTTCAGTGCTTGATGAAGTGCGTTTTTGAAGAAATGAAATTGGTAAGCTCTAACTTATTTGATTCGATTTTTAACGTTTTAGACAACACCACCATTCTTCAGCATAAATAATCAAGATAACATATAATGTGAATTATAGATTACAGCTGATGGGACATTCGACAAAGTAGAAATAGAAAAGGATATGAAAGTAAGCGGCCCTCCAGACAAGCAAACTCAATTGATTGAAATGTCAGCCAAGTGTGTTGATTCCACTGGTACGCAATTGATGTGGAAGAATATTGAAATTCTTTGACATTATATGTAATTATACCTGTTAAAACAGTTATTGTTCATATTTACAAATTTTAGAGAAAGAAGCTAAATCAATGGAAAAAGAAGAGGGAGGGTTAGCTAAGAATATTTGCAAGTATTCTGCTAAATTTCATCACTGCATTATGGAAAATGAGAAATCTGTGAGTACTAAAATTCTGATTTGACATCACAAATATTAATGCTTGTAAATTTTACAGATCTGATCTTTAATCTTTATTTACAGATTTGCTAATTATGGTACCAGCTCTGAATATCGTCTCGTTTAATGAATTGTATTTTTGGTGTAAAAATGTTTTTCTGATTTTAAAACTTAAATTAGTCCTCTACTATAATGTTTCATGCAATACATAGATTCATTTTAGATATATAAATAAATGTACACAACTATTCGATGTTCACCAGCACACCCTTTTATAACAGAGTTATGAATTCAAAATTAAAATCTTAATCCGAGTTTCAATAAATTGTGAAGAATCAAATATTGAGAGACAATTTTTAATTTTATTTAAATCATCGTGCATCACCCTTACAAACGTGGCTTCTTTAAAATATAAAACCGTAATACGTAATAAGCCAATAGATTTTAGCTAACTCATATTGAACGCCTTTCATTTCTATTCGATTTTTATTAAGCCATTTAATTAATTTTCATATTGAAACATTAATAAATGTAATCAGTCCAGTACACGAAATTATTGAAAATGAGTTCTGACTCTTTATAGACAGAACATCATTTTCTCAGAAACACTTTAACATTATTTTAACACAAATTCGCCGTGTTTGTTCGTGACAAACTTCTGTAAGAAATTAATGTATACTTAATGAACATAAATTTTGGCATGAATGTCATCCTGTCTTGTTCATTTAAGTTTCCATGGGGTTCATTTGGTCTATGTTAGTGTAGTGCAGCTGCAGCTCGAACATCATAAACATGCCACTTTGATTCTTCATTTACAATTACAATGAGCACTTACATACTAATTGATTTCCCATTATATATTGTGATTTCTAATTGCATATTGTTTTATTTATGCCATATATAATACATGACATCATTTATTTCATAGCTTGTCCCCTCTTCCAGCGCATCGTAGAGTAATTGTGTGACGTATTAACCCATATATCAGACCCTCGAAATATGTGCGAACTCGCGAACGGCGTTCGCAGGTAAGTTTGGGTGGTTAGGTTAGGTTAGGTTGGGGGTTAGGTCAATATACTTTGCAGATAAAATCGATTTCGAGTTTGCAGGTACATTTTAAGAAATCGAGGGTCTGCCATATATATATATATACATTGATAGCGATAAGATTCGCTTACCTGTTACAAAAATAGTGTTATAAATAGTAATTTTACGAAACAAAGTTAAATTTTAACGTAATTTAAAAAATGGTATTAACTCAATGTGCTGCGACTATTTCCAGCTCTTCTTCTTACTGCCACCAAATGAATCGATTGACCCTTTAACTATAGGATACTTGAATAAGTAACTAAGAATTTATGTATGAAGCCGTGACAATATGACCCAACATAATTTTCCACCCTGTACATTCACCTCCTTCAACTTTGACCTTGACTGACTCAGAAAGCTGCAAGTTGCTGCAGCCAAATTAATTCAATCGATTGTCCACACCGAGTTTTAAAATTTACTGTGAAATCCATTGGTGAATACTTGCGTTCTGTTACTTCATATTACGTAAATGGGAGTCATTTGCCGCAAACGAACACACAAGTGTCCCACAATACCCTTGCAATTGCATGAAAACTTTGATCATTCAAGCCCTTTTGGTTGAAAACGAAATGAAGTTTTTCAACGATTCCCAAAGGCCAGGTAACTCTCTTCTGAATTCTGTTGTACATTTTGGGGAAACCACGATGCAGGGATTTGAATTTAAAATGATTCAGGCTTTTTTTAAGAACCCGCTTTAGCAAAGAGCAACTCTTTGCTGAAATTTACAAAAGGTAAAGTAACATAGGTTCTAGAGATGAGTACAAATACTGATATTGTCAGTCTGAGTTATTACCCAGAGGCAGAAAAATGCACAAGACCGACTTTCGTCGGTATTAGTATATTTAGTGTAATTATATAATCATGGAATAGTGTTATGCATGCAAAGATAAAAATAAAAAGTGTAACTGAAAAATCGTAAATGTATGTTGTCTTATTGTGTAATCAGAACAGCGAAATTGTTAGTCACAGACTATTGGATCACTCAAGACTGACGACATAAGTATCGAAATTTGCATGCTAACTCTAAAATTGTGTTTATAAAAATAAGTCTCACGCTCGCACTTACAGGAAATACTGAAACAGCAGACGATCAAGAGTATAGGTCAACAATTGTAATGGCAATGGGTTGGATAAATGGGGTAAATAAATACTAAAGGCAAAGACCTCATTGTAATATAAACGAATTTAAGCAAGAGAAGAGAAGAGAGACAGACACGTTCTTAGCACAAGATGTGTACAGTACATTGTACCTTAACCCTGTCTCTGTATCCTTCGGAGAATTTACTGTCTGCACTTATTCGTGAAAATGAGTACTTGAGAGTTACTTATCTATAAAAGAACAATAATCCGAGTGACACAGCTGGAGTCAAGCTGGCATCACCCTCGTCAACAGAAAGCCGTAAATCGTGTTACGCTGACGACGCATATAATACCGCTCAAGCCAGATCGATCCATGCAGATGCATCTCGCATCTCGGATCTGCAGACTGGACAGAAGGTTAGAAACATCAAGTAGGAGCTAAGAATAGCCTGTACGGCATTGATAACTTACAGTATGTTTGCTTCTTTGAAAATCTCTTCTCCCAAAGCGTTTGGCCATAGAAGAGGTGGTCGAATGAATTCCTACACAAACTAATGAAATATAACTTTTGGATAAAATAGTTGTAAATATTGCCATTGCGATTGCGACTGCATCAACAAATAAGAGAAATATCAACTACTTATTTACTTTCCCTCAATTACTAGATATTATCCAACGAGATATTATATATACTGAATTTAAGCTAATTATTATATATAAACATTGCTAAAATTTAATAGTGTTGTAGAGCTGCTTTGGTACGCAAACATATAATGGCTTTAGCATGACAACACAATAATAAATATCAAATCTAAGAGACACATTATTTTATAGCAGGTAACTAACTGTCTATAATGAATCATCTCGGGGAAAATATAAAACGCATGAGGACTTTCATTTACATGCAGTGTTTTTGGTATTTGAGGCTATTTCTTTACGCATCTCTCCTGTTTGACTACGGTGTGGAAAACCTTGCACTAACAGCGATGATTTCCATCTGCCATGATTTGTTCTTGAACGAAACAGACAAAAAAAAGACAAAGATAATTCAGTGTAAGTCTATCCTATAGCATGTAGTAAATACATAAAATTTAATTATTGTGCTTGAGTGAAATGTTTTGCATATGGAAGACATACAGATTCTATCAAAGGTTAAGACTTTAATAATAAACAAATTATTAGTATTATTTCTAACCGGTTAAGAATTTAAAACTATGAGAAAAACATAATAATGAGTCTTTCTGCGTACGTAATTAACATCAAGTTCCCCAAAAGAACTAAGAATCTTAACTTGATACCTTGTGCAAAGTTTCTTTGTTTATTTATTTATCCGATTTAACATTGAAATCCAAGTAATACATTATGCACGAACCAACTACACGTTTGACGTTGGAAACAGAGGAGAATCAGTCTTTGCAAATAAGCCGTAAAGCCATTTAGGAACCAACTTTTATATTTTTCACTGACCTGTCGAAAATAACTTTTTTATCATATGATCATATCTGGTCACTTTGGCAGTCTTTTCATAATATTCAATTCAAACCAATAATTCTTTTATGGATATTTGACTAGTTTTGATAAAATGTATGGTTTGATAATATATAAAAGTTGAAGTGAAACAGTGATACAGTGACAGCGGTCAACAAGCCTAATTTCTATGTATTCTAAGGTAAATTCTCCTATTTCAATCCATACGAAATTGACCAAGTTAAAAGAAATAAACTGTAAACAGTTCTCCTGAACTCAAACATCCAAGTTTGTTCTGAATATATTCCGTCTCCATCCACCGACACTCGCATTGTATACCGTATACCGAGTACAGACTATTTATCCTTGCTGTGTAAGCTTCTATAATAGTGTGAGTATAGGGTTGGACCCATATAGCCAATAGCAGCTGTGCCTATAACAAGAGGTAAAAAAGTATTCACTTCTCCTCTGTCCCCACTAATTGAGGAGCAATCAATACTTTCTACCTCTTGTAGGTACAGCTGTTGCTGACTATTTGGGTCCAACGATATACTCACACTATTAGAGAAATTGGAACAACAAGGATAAATGGTCTGTACTGCTAGTTTCATCTAACTTGACGGATAGAGCTTAGATCCTCCATTTAGCCTAGAACCATATAGCTCAAGCAGTGGCTATACCCATTTGAATTAAGAGTTATTTTGTTACGTCTAGCTGGGACGTAACAAAATTGCCTCGTATGCAGTGTATCTATTTATTCGTCAAACAAGAACGATGTAGTCTGCCTACAACTTGGCAGCGCTGAGTCTCAGGTAGAAAGAAAAGTCAAATATCTTTGTTCTTATCTTGGTCTGAAGCTTCGTTCCGAAAACGTGCCCAGAGAACTGAATAGGACATCCCAGTAACAAAATAAGTCTTAATTCAAATGCGTGTAGCCGCTGCTTGCGCTATATGGCTCTAGGCGGTATGGAGGGTCTACGCTTGATCCTTAAAGTTGGATGAAACTAGCAGTATCTCGTCTATTAAATTGACGGGTAACTATACTAGTAATTTATTTTCCATTTCAGTAGGTGTGTAACAATGAGGTATACGTTGTTCACGCTGCCAACGAGAAGCAATTTAAAAGAAAATCACATGCTCTCTACATACCAGTTGCAATTACCTCACATTTTCAACTGAAGACGAAAGCCATAAGGTATAGAGATTATAATAATAGAAAATGAAAAGTCAAAGCAACGTGAGACGTACTGTAAGTCCCTATTATTAACCGAGCAGGAAGGTAGCAAAAGAATCCAAGTTTCGTTATTATCTGAAGTTTTATGTACATATTTTTCCTCACTATAATATTACCGCATAGGTACATCGTAGTGGAATTTACGAGTTACCAAGTAGATCAGCTCTTTATTTCAATTTATTTTGTACATTGCTGTAGTCACTTCGTAGTTTCTATCTCATGAGATGACGGATGGTAATGATAAGACGATAAGACGAGCCACAACAAGAGTAGAGCTGAACTGAATTTCTACAACGAATTATGATTGTACTTACAATAGGAGGAAGTATCAAGTTTACAAAACTAAAATGTTCACGTGCTTAATGGGAACAAATACGCGTGTATGATAATCAGCATTTACTTTGTAACTGAATGTACCCTGAATATAATATTACACTGTACATTATCAATCCATCTTTGATAACTGAACTGTTTTCCTCTTAGCTGAGATTTCCGAGTGGATACCTACACCAGAAAAATGTCATTTGTAGAACAATACAATTATAATTAATGAAGGTAATTGGTTTTTGAAATATGGAGATATGACAGAGTTTTTTGACATACATGATCAGTTAATGAATGTAAAGGTAGAACCATGGACGGTGAGACACAATTCATCAAAACGCTGAAAAAATCAGCTTTCATTTATTGATATGCAAAGAATATGTTTCGAACCAAGTTTACTTATATAGAGATCAAACAAGTTATAGCTTAAAATGAACGATGAGATATAGATTACAATAGAGGAACTGTTGAAAAATCAAAACTATTTGAACCCTGGTTCACATTTATCAAGTTGTCAATTTCTATTTATTTTTATATACAAAATAGGTTGGGAACTAGTGTTGTATCAGTTCCTGATTCATCTAACTGGAACTGACAAATATTTTCAATTTCAGTTCCAAGAAACTGGAACTGGAATATATGCTCCACCTAGCAACTGGAACGTTATTGAAACTGACAAATGTCTACAAACTTCAAAAATTAACTGAAATTCAATGCAGTTCCTTAATAGTTCCAGTTCCACATAAATGTCCTGCTATAATACAGTCATAACCGTCTGTGAGAATATTGAGAGACATTACACTTTAGCCCAATTAATTCTGTGTGAGACTCAATTTACCACCAGAGTGCTTTCAGTTAAAGTTGTGTGTAGGAAATTCAAACTAAATAACGAAATCATCATTCTCCCCGCAGTTGTATATAAACAAATGGAACTTTTTCAGTACTGAATTATATTTTGTCTTCTAGGAACTGGAACTCACAGCAACTGTTAGGAACTGGAATAGAATTAAAACTAACTGAAATATGGATAAATGTAAAGGAACTGGAATAGGAACTAACTGAAATATGGATAAATATAAAGGAAATGGAATAGGAACTAACTTAAAATATTAAAAACAGAAGATTTGGAAATGAAACTAACTGAATTGAAAAAAATGGAACTGATACAACACTATTGGTAACCACACCCAATGAGAGATGTGTAGTGAAAATGAAAAAAATCAAACATTATTCCCGTTCACCATGTTATCATTATCATTTGGGGGTTGAAACAGTTCATCTGGAGTAAAAGCAGGACCAAGTTTTTCCAAACGAGACATAAACTGGACAGCACGAGACTTGTAAATTGAAACAGCACCCGGAGGCACACGTTTGGCCAAGTTATTCCATGGATTTGCAGGATCCATAACCTTCGGGAGTGTACCTACATTTGTAGGGATTTTTTCCTCTGCCTAACCGTAGTCGTTAAAGAATACATCTAATGTTTCAAATTCTGCCATCATAGTAAGAAATCTTTTGAAGATTGGAAAAATCATCTTCCTCCGTACTTTCTTGCCTGCTTTTATTGCGATGAGTTCAATCAGAACTGGTCTCCCTTGAATTGTAATACCAGCTCGTTGAAAGTCTGCATCTAAAAGTTTATCCCAATGTTTGGCCAAGATAATAACGTTGTGAACAAATTCAGATTGAACACGCAGGAAGCCTACATGAAATTCTGCCAAGCAGCTACTATAGTAAGGCCATTCTGTCTCTGGGCTCGGTAGCTTTGCAATTTCATCAAGCATGTGATGAATTTGATTTCTCTTCTTGGTTAGTTCACTTGAGGTTGCGTCAAAAAAATTAACTGCCGGATGAAGGTGATATTTGTAATCCTTAAATGTAAATGACATATAAAGTTCTTCAATACTCTCCACTTTCAAATCAGTCAGTGCGGATAACAAATGCACCTTGAAAGATTCAATAATGGCAGTGTAAGGAGGTACAATTTCATTAACAAAAACGTATATATCAAAATCGTGGCCACCCAAATTTGATCTTTTCCCAATCGTCGCTGAAGCTAGAGCACGATTCAGTTTGTATGAGCTTTTTCTTCTCAGTAGGTCAAATATTGTCTCTGCGTAACCCCTTCCATCTGAGATGTACTGTTTGGTAGGCTTGTGTTTTGTACAAAACACTTCGAGTAATTCCGTCGCAACTTTTGACATTTTAACCTGCTACCAGCAAACAATACATGTTAGATAGAAATTAATATTTTATTTGACAATTTTCTCTACCTGCATCAGCTCTCAACTTATTATTTTAGTGACGTGGCAGTGAAGACAACAAATGTTAGCAATTGGTAACACCATTGTTAACAGTTTAAGATGCATGCACGTGATTAAAACTAAAATTATGATCAAAGCTCGCTTCCCCACCCCACAATTGTATTTTTATTTAAACGAATACGCTTACTGAAATTAATGTTTCGTGTTTATCCTTGGAAATCACTAGAAGTTAGCAGTAAATTGAAGTGTGTGAAAAATTAAATTACACAGCTTATGACTAATGATTTCACCAGTATGGATGCAATTGCTTCAGATCCTTTTCCGACTCCAACTTACACTGCTACTTTACACAACAAGACGATCGGCCGTTGCAGTTATTAGAAATCAGAATCTAGAAGGTCGAAAGAGAGTAAAAGTTGAATGGAATGTTAAAACAATGCATTATCCCTCCATTGAAATGGTTTATTAAAGCAAATACAAATACAAGGTCTAAGCTAAAGCTAAGCCTAGTATAGAGAAGAAATATTCATGAAAAACTGTGCATACAATCTGCTACGTGCTGGAAGAAAGTCAGTCAATCAGACTATTTTCTTGGCCTTCGCCAATTTGCATGCACATTTATACGAGAAAATCTATCCGTCTGAGATAGACTTATTATTACACACAGAATTCATTCGAGCAGAGCAGAGAGAGATATACAAAACCATTACCATGATCAATATGCATTTCTATGATGCCTTAAACGTGATTCTCATCCCTTCACCACATGAGTATGACTTTTATCAAATGATTTCAAACAGGCACAGACAAAGTAAATAAACTTCGCCAATACATAATCTTATAAACAAGTAATATATATCAACATGATGGTTCATGGTAACTAGCAGCTTTCGTTTAATTAAGAGAGGTTGAGTTTACCATTAGAATCAACATTGCATGCAAAGTGGACAACAGATCTTATGGTTTCTTTTATTCCAGTAGAAGCGGCTGCATTTGCAATATAGGGAAGTTAGTTTACAGATGTTGTAGATTCATTCTGCTACTTGAAAATCAAGAAGACAGTAAGCTCACCAGGTTACCTGCAACCATGGCCTCTAAATCCCTACTGTACGAGCTATGGCTGCAGCTGATAATAATAAAAATAATAATAATAATTTATTACAACATAATCTCCGCCAAGGCGGTCGTTACATTATGAGGAGATAAAATTTCCTTTGCTTTCTCATTGTAGCTAAAGCAGTTTTGAACTCCGGAATGCTACGTTGCTAATACTGGCAACCGAAACGAATCGTGTTATGATGACTGACTCATGTATAAGGAATTATTAACGTACATGAACTATGAACGGTCTTACCTATAGTACCTAGTACTCATTGACTACCTCTTATGGTCTTTCTGTAACGCATATAGTACGTAAATTATTCCTATATGCAGCCTCCGAAAACTTGACTTGCAATATCTGTCAGTCTTACTGTATTATTTTTCTTCTTTGATTTCAATTTCCTTATCTTACTGTTGAACACGATTTTACATAAATACTGACTGACTCATCCACAGGATATTTAGGCTAAGACCATCCTATACCTAAGTGTACAAAGCAACTGGGCCTACAAGCCATTTATCCTTGCTATGCAATCTCCTATAATAGTGTGAGTATAGCTTTGGACCCATATAGCCAGGATTAGCTGGGCCTACAACAAGAGGTAGAAAGTTTTCACTTCTCCCTGTCCCCACGAATTGAGGCCCCATCGATATGATCTATCTCTTGTTGTAAGCACAGCTGTTGCTGGCTATATGATCCAACGCTATACTCCCACTATTATAGAAGATTAAACAGCAAGGTTAAATGGTCTGTTTGTGCGGTTTCCTAAGACTATGGAAGCGGGCTAGGGCAAATAAAGGTACTCTCTACATACTTAACATTGCAAAAGAATAAATTTAGTGTAAAACTACAAGTATTATAAATATGAAAATTAAAGAAAATTGGATTAGTATGATTAGAAAATCTTCAGTCGTTAATAATTATTTCCGTAGGTATTTCAATTTTTAGCACTTTAATTATTATCACAAAAACTCAAACACCAAAGTTAAAACTGAAATTATAGTCATGCATTGTGTATCCGTATGTACATAATTCTACTAATTCATTGCCACAAGGACTTAAAGGGTCACTCAACCTACGTTCAAACAAACTTCATTAACTTCATTCACAGTCAGACTGAACAGTCATGCCCTGTGAGTTGATCTTAGTAAATTTCAATTAAAGCCGTGTTAAGCACACCAATACATTTTAAGTGAAATAGTTATTTGCTCCTATACTATTAATGGTAAAATTAAATCTTTAACATGTATCAACCTCTAAGAATTATGGCTGCTGTCATTCGTCTATCTCGTGATAATATTAGTAATGTCTTATAAGTACAATATTTCATATCCAGTAGGTAACACATTCAGTATTGAATAAACTTGGTAATAATCAGTTTTTGAAGTGAGAGCAGAAAGTTTTTGAAACGGGTCTACAATTCTGCTCTCACTTCAAAAACTGATTATTACCAAGAAACGTATTTTTCAAATCATAACTCATCAGTTAATCATTCAATTTTAAAACATTTAGTACATTGACAATTTAAATATTTGAATTCTATCCAGACTTAGTTCTAAAGTAACATTTATAAGTTTAATCCTGTAGTATATGAAAGAAAAAACCATGCAGTTTATCAATAGGTCAGATTCAGTTTTTAGATTGAAACTTTCTCTAAATATATATTTACAAGCAAAGGAAAGAATGTTAGTGGTAGAATCTTTCTGAGGTTTGTATACTCAGATTGCAGTAGGGTCTTAGTGTCTATGCCACCATCTCATTTGACGTTTCTGACTGCAAGCTTAAATAGATTTATGTAACATCAAAAGCATAAAATAGTAGTATTATTTATAATATTGGTATGTTCTATTTGCTTTATGCACGTCCACTGTACAATCTGAATGATTACATCTGTTGTAATTGCGAAGCAATTCTTTCCATATATTAGAACAGTTTGATTGAAACCAAAGCAATAATTCGGTTTATGGTGTCAAGGAGAAAATCTAATGTCAGCCTTTGCTTTACTACCTCTCCAACCAG
>JAAXYV010000054.1:0-17485 GCA_036851875.1 Novacerus sp. FZ-2019
CCTAATAGGAGTAAGTTTTTTTTTTTTTTTTTAAATATAAATTATTGAATGATTAAATATCGATTAAAAGTTCAAGTTACAAATTATTGTGTTTGAATTATGTAGATTGGAGAGAGGTTATACAGGATATCATGGATAAACCTGGGCCTCCTCCTCTCAGTCTACAAACAATGGGGATGTCCAGTGCATTATGCCCTCCAAAAGTGGATCCTGTTGTTTTAAAATCTAATAAGTATCCTGGAATGTACTCTGCATTTGCGTCCTCATGGTTCTGGGCTGCTTCTCATTCAAAAACGGATAACGATGCCGTGCTGACACGAATACCTCACATAAAGGATTCACAGATTGAAGTTATTGAATGGGACATGATGGATAAATGTAAATTTTATCCTTTAAGCATGTTGAGCTCCTTCTCAATTCGAACTATGTTGTATCCATTCACTCTTATTAAGACCAAGATGCAGGTATCCCACATCATTTATTACAATTATCACAAAAAGGTTTTCCACAATTACAAGATCTTATATCTAAAATATTTATGAATGTTTGGCAGATTCAGACACACAACTCTGTGTATACAAGTATGTGGGATTGTTGCTCCAAGATTTGGACGAATGAAGGAGTCAGAGGGTTATACAGAGGCTTTTGGGTGTCGGCTTTTCAAATTGTATCCGGTGTGTTTTATGTGTCCACATATGAAGGTGTTCGTCACCAGTTGTACAACCAAGGAGTTCGAGATAGGTAGGAAGCGTTTTAAAACTTTTATTTACCACAATACAATACTTATCTTTCACCGTTGTACTCAAGTGGTTTCATGGTTTGTATTTAGGCAATATAATTGAAATAGTTTTACAATAAGCCAGTGTCTGTGATTGTTTTGAGATACTGATAAACAAAACTAAAATTATTAATGTGGATCGAAATAGTGTTGCCCCGGGTACCGGGTATCTACCCGGTATACCCGGGTGCTTTCTAAGATACCCGCCATGAATCGGGTAATGAAGACTACCCGGCACGCTCCGTCGGGTAATTAAGACCTTCAATTCTGAAAAAATAGCTAAATATTTTAATGAGTACACAATATACTCATTTGAATTTCACCTTTACGAAATCGTCTATTCATTGAGTTGGCAAATTAATTGTAATAAATTGTGTATTTTCTGTACCCATTTTGTTATATGCTATAAAGTAACTATAATTTCTACATGCATTTTTGACTATCGGGTAGTGCCGGGTACCCGTCGAGAATATTCAAGAAAGCAGCATGTCTGCCGGGTACCTAAAACCCGGGCAATTTTTGCTACCCGGGGCAACACTACATCGAAACAATATTATGATTTGTTGTTATTTTAAATTCAGCCAAGTTCGAGCTTTGATAGGTGGTGCCTGTGCTTCTGTCGTCGGACAAACGTGTATAGTGCCTTTTGATGTAATATCTCAGCATATGATGATCGTTGGTATGCAACAGGATGCTAAGTACGTTATCAATAAAACATTTTAATTATACGTAACTTTTATGCCTGTAGAATGGTTCGGTAGCTAGTAGCTAGTATTATACTGTGTATTTCAAAATAGAAACAAATTGCTCTTGATTATGACGAGATTCGAATGTTAATAGTTCTCAGAACATTTATTAATCTATACCATTATAAATATTACTGTCTACTGTTACTCACCATAAATAAAATTGAAGTTGTTTAGAATTTTTAACATTTATTTCAGATCCGTTTATAATCCTTTGGGAATTCGATATGAAGGCCGGTCACGGTTCGACATCACTAGAGATATTACCCAAGAGATATATCGCCGAGATGGATTCAGAGGATTCTATCGTGGATACTTAGCTTCACTGGGAACTTATGTTCCCAACTCAGCCCTGTGGTGGGGCTTTTATCATTTATACCAAGGTAAGCACATTTGCATTTACATGTTATAATATTACTAAGAGTGTAGTGGAGGATTGAACAACTTGTAATGCAATAGGTAGGATATTACAGTGGGATGTATAACTTTTCTTATTTGCACTTATTTTTTATTTATAGAGGAGCTCACCCAGTTATTTCCAAAAAACACTTCGCTTCTAATGGTTCAATGCACAGCTGCTATGCTTGGCGGATTTTCCACAACCATAATGACAAATCCTTTGGACGTATGCCGTGCACGTTTGCAAGTAATTTTAATTTTAATTGATGAAAAATAATAACTCCATGGTATTTCAGTTTCTGACCTTGAATGGTTTCTTACAGGTTCAACGATTACCGTCATTTCCCAAGACTTTTTCAATGCTGTGGCAAGAGGAAGGATTCAGGATATTTACTAAAGGTCTCTCTGCGCGTATGCTTCAGTCTGGGGTCTTTAGTATGTTCATAATATGTGGTTACGAATCTATTAAGCGTCTAAGTGTTAAGGAGGAATACCTCGATCATGTTCGATGGTAGATGTCTGCTGTGAATCATAACTCAAATAAGATTAGTAACCAATTGTTAGTTGCTTGTTTTTGCTTGATTTTTTAGCATGTAGTTTAGTTATTTCATTTTTAAATCCCTTTGAATCGTGGAATCTTAGTCTAGATTCCGTCGTATTATTTTAAGTTCGATTAACTCAGACTATATTTCACATATATATAGGGTCATGTCTATTTCAAAGAACTGCAAGCAGAAACTACGCACCAGAGACAAGTAACAATGAATGAACTTGGTTTAAGTCACGATGCTTGAATCGCATTTAAATGGGACAATGATTTTTGTATTTTATAGAAGCTTTAGTTTTCGTACTCAGAGGAGCAACCAAACGTTTGCACATTTTATTAATTTATTTGTTTACTTTAGTCCTGTTTATCAGTCTGTTGGGCTTGGGCTTCATTATCTAACCTCCATATGCGCCTAAACGAGATTTATATGCGTCAGCTGCATAGTTCTCTATGGTTTAATGCAACGTCCATTGATTGAATTATCTGGCTATAATTCATCATCAATGTGTAGTATATCCGCTTATTCATGTGATGTTAATTATCAAATTAGCTTGATTTTTTTAAATCAAGTGTTTGTTGTCAGACTTGAGCAAATTCTGAAATATATCACAAACTGAACTTCGTGACCTGAGTAATCAAAGTGTGCTTTTGTAAACCAAATTGCTTTAAAGCAGAGAAAAATCCAAATACGATTTCCAGGTTGGTAGAATTTTAACAATAATTTATATTTTGTGTCTTCCTTTTTCCTAAAATTTGGATTAGTCTTTAAATGGTATAAATGATGCACCACAAAAAAATTTATGAATTGGCTCTGGGGGTCAGTATTTATCTAATCGCCAAAGCGTTCAGTATTTGATATATTATGTGTCACACAAATTGTACAGAAGGATTGCCTTACTCCTTAAAATTATCTAGACTGTGTGGCTTTAAGAGTAATAATTATGGAGTGAGATATTCGATGGGCTAATATCGTGTCTATAGAGGCACCTGAAAACTGAAGTAGTTGCTGAGCGTAATCATCGAGAAACTTACGGTATATGTACCTCAGCTATAAATGAGTTCAGGTATGACGATCATCCTAATAATTACTGACTCCTAGTATCTACATTTAATTCTTCGGAACTAAACTGGAGTTTTAATTTATTCATCAATTCGAAGGAAATAGAATAAAGCAGTATCATTACTTCAGAACGCAATTTTTTTGACAATAAAACCTGGTGTTACCAATAAAGTATTCGATATTTGGATTAAAAAATAATAATTATTTATTGCAAAGTTTTCCTGATAAGCAGTCACGTGAAGATATACTGCATCACATACCTGATTCTTCAGTTATTGGTTCAAATTAGATATGAAGTTAGCAATGGTCAAGTAAACTAGTATGAGTTACCCGTTGTACGTGTATACGGATGGGTTCAAGAGTTTGTAATTTTTCTGGTGACTGCACAGAAATATGTGTGTGTGTAAGTAAGTCTCTGTAAAATAGAAAAGCAGAAATTCTGTATAATCACCGATTTTCCCCACATTGAAGTATGCTTTTGTCCTCGTAAAGTAAAGCGAGTTGTACCAATTTGTGGAATTTTAGCCTGCCCCTTACTGTAAGAGGAGTTTAACTTTTATTATTATTGGTTCAAAGAATTCGAAAGCCTTGATTGTTCGATTGCAATGGTCAGTTTTTACTGTTTGGTATAACTGTCCTGGGACGTATTTTGAAGTTATAAAAATTGTGTATAAAAAAGTATAAATGAAAAGTCACGTTGGAGTAAAGGGTAAAATTCCAAAAAGGACACAACTTTATTGTTTGACTACGTCAAGAAATAGTTTATGGAGAAAATCTGAGACTGCAGGAATTTTTGTTCATTTGACAAAGTCTTATGTATGTATGTGGGTAGATTTTTAATACTGTAATTTGTAGAGTCTAGTCACAATTTAGACTATAACGAAAATTAAAGTGTGCAAAGATTGTCTGCTCGTAAAGTTGTAAAAATAGCTTTATGTAGCAGGATATTTTTTAACCTTGTGAGAGAAACTAAAATTAATCAATGTATGTTTCTTGTGTGTGACATAATTCATGACTATTAATGTGTCTCTTGAGTACAACACAATACAACACTACTGATAAAAATCAAATGTTCAGTGTTTCATGAGTGTAACATGATTACATAATGCAGCACTAATAGTAGGTTTTGTGAGTGTGCCTGTGTATAGCCTAGTGTTAAAATCCAACTTTTGTACTGTAACCATACCAGAGTCAACGGATTGAAATTGAAATCGTGTAAAAGTTTCGTTGTCATGTACTATTTAATCATGTATTTATGCCTTCGAACTGAGAATTTGTCCGAGTATGAATCTAGAATTGTACTCTAAAAAAGAAATGAGAATTGTAGCACACGACTAGAAAAGAACAAACAAAATGTAGCCATTTAAATTACTAGGGATCAATGCCAAAACGAAAATAAATATTGAACTTTATTTCGAGATAAGAATAACTTGTGTCTTTTACTTTTCATTTATTAAAAGAGTATTTGCTGAGTTATCGAACAGAAATGTGCACCAGAATTATTTTTAATTGAATGCTAACGTAGAAACAAATATCTGAATTTTAAGTGTTTTATAAAATTAATTAATATTACGATTTTATTTTATTCTGCAACAGCTTCTTTCTTTAAAGAATTTTTGTCTTTGTCTCTCATCTTTTTCATAGGACTCCTGAATTTTTTGAAGAATTTTATTGCTCCTTGTTTTGTATTATGAGGATTACTTGCAACAGTAGGGAGGAGAAAAGTATCAGACTTAAGTGACACAGTATCCTGGTCGTGGTTAAAGTCTGAAGAAAGTCCTGAGTCAGTCGTAGAATAAGAAGACGCCACAGTCTTGTGCGAGTCCCACCAGCTCAAGGAATCTTAAAAATAAGGCATAATTCATTACCTGCTACAACAACACGTCCATTGTAATTTTCTAAATGTATTTTGTTACCTGGCAAAGTTGATTCATATTTGGAAGATTCCTGCTTAGCTGTTACTCCTGCAGGTGCTGAAATTTTCCTTTCTGAGGCTGGGGTAGTTTTGAGCGATTGACTTAATTTATCCCAAAAGTTTACTAGTTTACTTGGTCGGTTATAATCTATGCAGAATGAATATCGAACGCTAGGCGGTAACTCACATCTTTGATACATACATGGAATAATCTTTCTCTGGCGTAACTCTATATACAAAATTATTCAAGAACATTAAATTTCTACCTTTTTTTCAAATCATAACAGAAAATTGTTATTTTGAGTACACACTAACCCAGTGCCAGAGCTTGAGCATATGAAACAAGGAACTGATTTGCTCTGCTTTTAAGAAAACTTGGTGAGAATATAACTAGCAGTCGGTTACATCTCTCTTCGATGAGTCTTCCAATAACCTCATGCTCAAACATTACACCTGGCAGCAAATCACGCTCTTTAACACACATCTACAACCGTGATGAGAACAAAAACAGTATTTAGAATTTCTGTAGAGAAATAAAATTAATGACTACAGACATTTTTCTACTGAAGATTATGTAAGTATACACATCACATTATGTTTATTACTTTCAATTTATACTCTTGTTCCAACTTTTCCACCACTTGCATAGCAAAATCAGAGTCGTCTTCAGAGTACAGAATAAAGGCATCGTAACGGGACAGAGATTGACCTTGTCGTAATCTTAGTTGGTCTTCTACAATTAAACAATATTAAATTAAACACACATATGTACGTACACTGTGTAGAAGCGGAGGTTCACATTAAATTGATATGGACGGTGGTAATTATTTCGACTGTATCTTACCAATCGTTAAAATATCATATTCTAAATTTGAATCTAGATTAGCCACAGAATTCTGGGTATTTGCACTGATCCCGACCCTAGATGAAAAGAACGCTGCATCACTGGCTGCGAAATGATAAAATAGATCAGAGATTTATATATAATTGTACATGCTTCCGCTTTGTAATATCTACAGGGTGGGGAAAAAAATTATTTAGTTTTGTAATACCGCGCAAAAGTTGTGTGTTGGATTACTTAGTATCGTGGTATTTTTTTTTATAATTAGGGTAATGTCTTCTGCCTCCCCAACGACCTCGAATTTTTTCTCATTCAACATTTTTCATATGGAGAAGCGAACAAAATTAAAAAATATATTTAGTTTCGTAATACCGCACAAAGATCTGCTTTGGATTACTTACAAGGGACAGTTTTGTTTGACATAAAGGTCGCACCTAGTAATACCACTGCATTCACGTAAAACTGTCTAGACCAGGTTGAGTAGGACTGCATTAAAATTCGTCTGCAAAAGTTACAAACTGACCCCCTGCGATTTTTTAAAATTTCAAAAACTGAAAAGGTTGCATGTTTTCAACTTGAAATTTTACATGGATTTCACGATTTTGAATGTCAATGAAAACTCACAGTGCACAAAGCGGTATTGAAAATTCGACATTCTTCGGAAACCATCATGTAAACAGTCATTTAGTGTTTAGAGAGGAGAATAACAGAGGTAAAATTGAACTCACAATTTACTCAATAAACTCAATACAAAGTACAGGATTTAAATATAATTAATACTTGTTATATAATAACGTATTATAAATATATATTTCTGCAAACTGCTGCAATTGCACATTGGCCGATTCAGTGCGCATGCGCGCTGAACAGTGTTGCTCCGATGCAGGCAAAACTCCAGATGGCTTATTCGGCACGTTTCATAACAGACCTAGAAGGCTTTTCAAGGCAATTACGAAACTAAATAATTTTCTTCATTTTGTTCCCTCCTCCATATGAACAATGTTGAATGAGAAAAAGCTGAGATCGTTAGGAAAACACAAGACATCATCCGAATTTAAAAAGATACTAAGTAAGCCAACACACAACTTTTGCGCGGTATTACAATCTTTTTTGGCTTTATCCTAATCTACACTAAATTACTAAAACAACTACAATGTATTAGGTGCATTATAAATTTTAAGTTACAAACCCAACAACGGAGCTACATCCTCAACGACGTCATACCGATCGACTAGTGCTAAAAATGCTTTCAAGTCGCTCAGCTGCCGACCTTGTAAATCTTTAGATTGTGCCCATGTCTTTAGAAGCTCACCAACGGGATCGTTCTTAGATTCCAAGTAAGAGATCGTCTCTGCTGTCATTCCAGTTAGCTCTGCCAAACCTCGCCAATCGCTGGATTTTAAAAACCAGGTACAAAAATCTATTAAAATTGTTCATACCTATATAAGTAAACAAGATACATACATAAATAATATTCATACCGAGGTAAGCCAGACTCTGCTGGAATGATTTTTATTGGGTTCAGCATAGTTGACAGTAGTTGCTGTGTTGATAACCTTAACGCTGCCACTGGAGCGTCTAATTCCTCATCTGAACTACAGCCACGATGATTATTCATTATTTATTATTCACTGTTTGAAAATGATTGTAGAACTCGATGCAAACTGTTTATGCAGAACCCTAGATGAATGGGGTGACCGGATACTAAACTGGCTTTCTCTTTTAGGGTAATACACAATACGCTCCCTACAAAATCTTCCTCTTAGTTTCCATATCACAGGCCGCGGCTATGTCTTTAAAAATATGTACCTGTTCAATTTAGTCAATGTATAAAATACTACACAGGCAATTTCAATTTTAAAGTTGCTCGAAAAGGACTTTATTTCAATGAATGTCTTGACACTTACGATTGGTATAACTTCCTGGACTTACACTTCTTGATTATTTTATACCTGAGAACATAAACATTACAAAACAATGTATAATAAAAAGTAAAATAAATTAAAAATATCAAATATACAGTACTAATACCATGAAATGTAACTTTTCTATATAAAGATTCAAAAGTTTAGGTACTCCAGGAAGTTTACTCATACATAACTGTGTATAATATTATAGCCTCCCTACTCCCTACTGCTAGCATTAGTAGAAATTGATAAACTATTTGTTGATAACTTATAATTTCGCAGTCATGTGCAGTTGAACAACACGAGATGAGAGACGAACAATTCTTTCTCATAATTTAAAATTCAATTTTATCATCCGTTCCATTCATACCTATTCATCATTTTATTACTACCTACTCCTCTTTACTTCTACATGTTTATATCCTTCTGAACGAGTATCTGTTGTACACGTGCAAATATCCAAACTTACCTGTGAACTTAGTCTAATTGTAGGTAAATATCGACTACACTCACAGTACAGTCTGTGTAGCTTTCTAGTGTAATTTTGGTGTAAAAACAATTTATTTGTAGTTACGCCCGGGAACACATAGACGGTGCTAGTAGTATCATTCTACTTTTGAAATGTAGCAATACTTTGTAAATTGTAGAATGTGTTTATGCAGTGAGAACTTGAGAATAAACAGAAGCAAGTAATAGTAAGCATACATTCATGCAAGTGGGAAGGGAAGGGGGAACTGGCAACGTCAACTGGCTGTTGACAACCCACTTATGCCCAGGCTATGATAATATGAGTCTTTCACATAATTTTGGTTTTAAATGTTTTCAACCACTCACATTTGCAGCAGAAATTCATTTTTATTTTTTTGAGTCTTTTAGACTTAGTGATGGCTCAATCTATGCATACTGTGTAGGCTTTAGACTTTAGACCGAACTACTTGTAATGTAATAGTGGTAGTGGTGGTATTCAGTGGTATGCGATTTGCGATTTGTTCACGTGGTCATTCTTAAGCAATACTAATCGTCTATGATAAAGTTTCACATTGTTCACTTTTTACCCTCCCCACACTGTTTAACGAAAACTGGTGGAACATTTACTTGTAGTTTCGTAACTTAAAACTGAAGTACATTAACAGATTTTATTTATGCTATACATATATACACAATTCTAAGCTTTTGTATTCAGGCCTGATTTTATGACGCTATGAACCGGTATTGTATACTAGCATGCACCTTCAACCTTTCTTTCACTGCGAATATTCTACTTATAATACTGTATGTTTAACTATATACCTTTTATTTACAAAACATAACTGTTTCTACTACATTACAGTATTGTGGCACATTGTATTTAAGACAATGTATTGTAAATCTGGCAATGTATTCTGTTCACTGCTTTAAGGTGTAGGCTATACCCATTAATTCATGGCTATTAACTAAAACATTTGCAAAGACAAGTTTGTGATATGAGGTTTGATATGACATTCCATTTGACAGGCATATTGTTTCAGTTAAAATGATATCCTGGTGTTTTAAAACTTAGTTTCGTTTGCCAAATTTTAATTTCATTTTTAAAGATTCGTTTCACCTTTCAAATGTTCATTTCATTTTCAAGTATTCGTTTCACTTTTCAAAAGTTTATTTCATTTTTCAAATGTTCATTTCATCTTCAAGGGTTCGTTTCACTGTTCAAAAGTTTGTTTCAAGTTTTAAATCGTCTTTCGGAAATTTCTTTATTTTTTAAAATCTCGTTTCAGTTCTCATAAGTTCTTGTTATTTCTCAAAGTTCCTTGGATTTTCTAAAAGCTCGATTCGGTTCTCGTAAAAGCGTTTCAATTTTTAGAAGCTCGTTTTAGTTCTCATAAGCTCATTTCATTTTTATAAGTTCATTTCGGTTTTAAAAGCTCGTGTTATTTCATTTTTTTTAAACTTCGCTTCAATGTTCGAAAATTCATTTTAAATGTCAAAGCTAGTTTCAAATATCAAAAAGTTGCATTAATTGTATTAATAGGGAGGGTGTATTTTGACTAGAATATAATACTGTCTCTTATGCAACAGTGCCTTCAAAAGTTGATAATGTTTTTACTCAAGAAGTCTATTGAACACACACAATTCTCCGCGGAGAACGAATGCCCTTAGTTGGCTTGCTGAATTGG
Organism: Novacerus sp. FZ-2019; assembly: GCA_036851875.1. NCBI lineage: Eukaryota > Metazoa > Arthropoda > Collembola > Entomobryomorpha > Tomoceridae > Novacerus > Novacerus sp. FZ-2019. The sequence continues at coordinate 10,347 of JAAXYV010000054.1, forward strand.
AAGCTGGATCGATTGTAAAGTGCACGGAGTCTCGTTTATTCGATTTGACTTTTTACAAATAGGTAGCTAATTTCTCGGGACTACTATACCATATCGGCTTGAACGAGTATTTTACACACATTGAGTCTTTCATTGCCATTTTCTATTATTATTTTCGTGCTAATGGAAAGTAGTCCTTATAATTTGGGAGTAATAATATTACAGCAGTTGGCTTTTGAATGGTTCAATCTTCTCACTAATCTTGATTTTCTATTGTTAATACCAGTCGAAGTTGTCTTATAATCTTACATTCCACCGTAGTAGGAGCAAACAAGTGCAGGTAGTGTGGATAACAGATAGGTTAGATGTTCTTTCTTGCTTACAGCTTACAGTTTTCTTTATGATACGTCGGGAGAGGAAAGTTCATCACTTCACTTTAGAAATGTCATTTGAGTAAAGAATTAATTAACAGTGGTACTAACGAAATCTTATCACCCTTATGCAGTAATTTATTATCCATCTTTGCGATTTTTTGTCGCAGATGAAGTTTGTGTATTCCATTCTGTTGAATATGAACAGGTGGGACGAATGGACGGATAGAGCAAGAGAGGGAGAGGGCTTACTTTCCTAAATTATAACTTATAAATTAGGATTAGTTTTTTCTGGTAAGAGAGGTCAACCGTTTTATTACAAGGAGGATCCCAAGAGATATATTTCCAACCAGTATCATAGTTGTATTACTTAAAATTTAACTTTCAATTCTGTCAGTGCCATGTCCTTATTTTTATATATATAGGGTGGAGGCTAGTAATATGAGCCGACGGCTAATATGGGCCGGAGGTTGAAAAATTCTGCTGGCCTTCGCCGACATTGAATTTCAGTGCTTGTTCCTTGCTTAATATACTCTGGATTCTGGAGAATCACGTAGAATTATTTTGAGTACCATAGGAGTATAACAATTGAATTCTAAACTGTGAAAATACTTTTCAGAGAAGCTTATCCAGAGTTTTCACACATTAGTTCGTAGGCTACACTGCAGGAAGCCAGATGGTGCGAGTAGTAATTTTTTTTCTTGGGACATATGATACTCTATCAATTCTCTAGACATTCAGGATTTCAAATTTTTCAACAATTTTCAAAAATTTGCTGCACATAATTTAATAATAAATAATTACTGCAGACATTAAGAGGCGGCTAAAATGGGTCACGGCTTTTGATTCTTAAAACACTCCAGTTTTCCTCCATTCGAACTAACTTGTTATTTGTCAACAACCTCGAAGATCTCTCAATTTAAATTTCGCAGTGTAATGGGAACAAAGGAGTAACTAAGTTTCAATTTTCATTTGTTTTTAGGAAAAGGAGGGTAAAATTGGTCATGTAGGAATAACTGAATATAATATGGGCGTTTCCATAGCAAATCCTATGACCCATATTACCCGAGACCTCTGACCAATTTTAGCCAACCTTGCCTAAAATCGTGCTTTTCGGGAGAACGCCAATAGATATTAATAAAGTTTAAGCGATGACCCCGTCCTCTACATATTCTTGTAGTCAATTAAATTCTCTACAAAACTATGGGGAACACTTGTGTTTTGACTTGTAATACTTGGCGAGATAAAAATTCAGAAAAACAGCTATATTCATATTATCCTCCTCTACTCTATATATTATATATTATATTGCATAATAACCTACTGGACTTTTACAATTATATACATAAACGTAAGAATTCCAAAAAGTTTTTGAATTCGTCTTAAAGCAGTATATTTAGAAAATACTAACCTAACTAGTACTTATCCCGTGGAAGAATTATTCGTAACACGGGTGCTCGCTCTCACTCGTTTAGTACATATGTAATCGGTAAGACTTCACACGATTATGCAGAGTAGGTACATAGTCTATAATTGGAGAGAGATGAGTTGAAATAATTGGAATGCACCTTACGTATTTCTCCTCCAGGCAGCTAACCTGTCTAATTTATCCTAGTGAAAAGCATGATGAACTTGAGTCGAAATATTTAGAATATTTCATTTCATTCTCACTGCCACAACACAACCAACCTTCCTTCCACCTTTCTAAACATCATACCATACCATTCCCATTCCATTCGATGTCTCGTCTTAGCCAACAGCAACAGTCAAATCACAATAGCATAGTATGGAATAATATGTTGTGTGTGTGTTTGTATGTATGGTACACTTGACAGTATACGGTTCGAAGGTATAAGTTTCCGTTGTAATTGCTAAGGAGCTCAATTGTATTCTATTTCATTTGGCTGCTGCTGGTTTTCTGATGATATGCGAGTTGAATCATGTCTGCTTTCCATATCTAATGTCTGTCTGGCCTGGTCTAGTCTGGTTTTTGGTCTGTCTGTCTGGTGTCTGCAGAGGTAATTTCATGAATGAATATTTTCGACGGACCTCTTCTGGTGCAAGAAACTTAGTCTTCAAACTGCAAGGTTTTTTCCTTTAACCCTTTTACACCGAAAACCAGTATGAGGCGTTGGGGTGTCCGTTACACCACTACTACTCCTGCTGTTCTGAAAGGGTCTTTGTCAAAAGTTTCAGCCAAGTCCTCTCTATTCTACTGTATTCTGTGTATAGTGTATGTATACTGTTGCTCGCTGTACTGTATTACATTATGTCAGCAAAAAACCAAGCCAATTCAACTGGAGCTTCACTTTGCTTTACTTCTCATTTCTCATACTATGTTGGCTGGAAATGCCTAGTACTGTACTACTGCAATAAAATTATAAAGCATATTATGAGAGCAAAGAGGATGAAAGTGTGAGTGCTTATTAACCGTACTACCTACTTCGTTACGGCATGGTACGATTGCCTTATCAAATAATGTAGGTAGGTACGTCTAGGAGGTAAAACCATGCACTTAGTACCTTCACACTTATAGTAAACCCACTTACATACATGTACATACAGACGGACCGAATATTATGTTATGACTAATTAGGTAAATAGCAAAGAAATATCTTAGACAAAGAGGTCTGGCGAGAGGAAAGAGACTTTAGTTTAAGTTCTAAGAACAGAAGTAGAGTCAGAAAAAATACGAAAAGGAAAAGTAAGAAAAGAGAAGACCGGTTCGGCGCATGATGATGCGAATGTAATGCGATGAGAATGAGACAACGCATCTCACCGCACCCGAACCGGGATTTTCCTTCCTTTTCTTTCCTTTCCTGTCGGATTTTCATTTTTGGGGTCAGTCCGCGGAGCCCGAGAACAGGAAGAGCCAAAGGCAAGGCAAGCCAAGATGAGTAAAACTAACCAAGCCATAGAGCACTCTGTTTGACTCTGAATGAAAGTTTGGTGGTATTGGTATTATTGTCTTGTCCCTATTTCTCTTTCTCTGTCACTCCCTTATTATGTACTTAGTTTCTCTTCAACTATCTCCCGTATCTTCTTTAAGCTAAAGTTCAAACAACATATCTATCCCTATGCATAATAATATACTGGTCAGAATAGGTAATAATAACAGATCAGTTTTTAAACAAGCGATTTCATTATGTATACCTATACCTACCTAGTTTACGTATGATAGGAATTAGATTGTTTGTACCTTATAGTTATTATATATTCTTCTGTATCTCATCCACCTGCCGAAATACATCTTTGCATGACGTCCTTAGTTCTTCTTACTGCCCTTCTGGCTATCTGATCAAGTGTGTCTATATATACTTTATATTTTGATATAATCGTCTCCGAAATAGTATTATTGACAAGAGATAGTCACCGTTTCGTCTTAGACGTTTTTACCGATGGGACGGAACTGGAACCAGCTATATTTTGATGAACGAAATGACGGGTGCACGGGTGTTATTTGTATAACTAGTATTCTCAAGTATTTCTCTTCATTTACTCTTATCCTAGGCTGGCTAGATTTTATGACTCAAATTATTGGAGTGCTATGAAACAGGAAGGAGTGCTAGGGACGGCTGTGGCTAATTGCAAAAGAGAGCATAATGGAATGAATTATTATGTTCTTTTGAAAAAATGTATTCTGTTGACGATTAAAAAGATTATTTTATGTGATGTTGACAATTTTGTTTAACTACTATAAGTTCAGTTCTAATGTACAATCTATAAATGAAATGTTCAAGTATGGTATAGACACGGCTGTAGGGTGGGCCCCTACAGCCATGTCTATAAACTAGTTATAAATTCTCATAATACTGAATTATATAAAAAATCGCCTCAGTATAATGGGGTTAAGTTATGAAATGATTTGGGTTGGGTTGTAGAATCAGAATTGACTGTCGAGAGTTTAAAAAAACTCTTGAGTCAATTGTTACTAAGAAAATAGAGATGATTGGTTTCTGTATGAATAGTTTCCCATAAGCCTGGGATAGATTGTAATGATTATGTGGTTTGTTGTATTATTATTATTATTATTATTTAAGTTATACGGTTAATTTAATGTTATTCTCCTGTTTTTATAGTATCCTGTTATGGTTGTTTATGTGATACGACGGGGGATATAAGTCTATGATTTCGCCATGTTATATCACTTGAATAAAGAATCCAATCAATCAAATTTCAATCTGTTTGAATGACTCTAGTTTTCTGTGCAATTAAATGCTTTTATACTGTATTTGTAGACCATATTTTTATCCATTTGAATCCATTATACCATGGTCCATGGATCTATGAAAATCTGTTGTGACCGCTGTTTTCTGGTACACGTCTGGACGGGTATTTAATTGACGATCACTATTTTTTATGATCCGTCCAGAAATACAACCTTTATATAGCGTAGTACTCTCTCACAGAACGCAAAAAAATCCATTGACTTTAGTATAGAACGCAGTGGTATTGTTTTAAAAAAAAAACCTTTCCTAACCGTAATAGTCTCCTAATTTTATAACGCTTGAGTGGTTGGGTTTTTGTATTGATGTTTTCACAGTATCTCCAGTCAGACGGCATGCTTCATGCTTTGTAAGTATGAATAAGAAGACAACTGGAATTGGTATCACATTGCCCTGCTCCGATGAATGAGCTGCGAGAAAGACGAGATTGTGTTCGGTGAACGGGTTTTCTGATTCCACCCTTCAATTATTGTATTGCGCTGCTTTCTCCGGCCGCTACCCAATACAGAACTAAAGCTGGAGGCTACCTAGGAGAAAGGAGTCACAGTGGAAGTAAAACTTAATGCGTTGGCGTTGTATCATAGTAGTGGCAAGGCAACGGAAATATACCTATATAGAGCATTAATACATTTTATTAATTAAGGCTATTGAATACTTCAGCAGAGGCGTAGCAATCAAAGGTAAATTGCTGAAGCAGTTTACGACAAACATCTGTAAGATGAATTGGTACCTTCATTTTAGCTGTTTGTCAGAGGTAGAGTGAACGATGGCGTCTTCTATATAATCATGGTTACCAATGTTATATAATCTTGCCCTATGCACTAGCACTTACAAAAGCTATATTGCAATATTGGATATCCCTTTTATATTTTTCTTATGTATTTTTATACGTCTTCAATTTTATCCTTGAGTAACACCATCATGGAGGAAATTCGTGTAGCACTTATGCGTCGAAGGCATATTCGTCAAAATAAAGGAATATTCTCCAAAAATAAGTTAAGTGTTGAAAAAAAAGTTTTATTTATTTATGTAGAGGAAGCATATGGTGAAAGAACGCGTTTCAGATTAAAAGTTGAAGTAACAGATCAGCCGATAAAAAATAATGTCAAAATTACAATCTATTTTACTCGAATTTTGAATCTCAAAAGGTAATATCAAGACGACAGTAAAAGTGGAATTCGGTTAACATAAAACTGGAGTGTTTTCAATTCAGTAAGATCGTTATATGGAAGAAGGCAGCTTAAGCTAAGGGTAAACTTAGACCCCAGTTATTTCATTATCTGGTAGGTTTTATGAGTCACAGTTACGACAGACGGGTATTATTATTTTTATCTAGATTTATGTAGAAGCAATAAAACATTTTCCTTCCACAACTTCATTTACAATACGTCAAGATCTCGTACGCGCGAATTTAATGGATTTTCCAATGGTCTATTACTAGGATAATTAACCACATACTGATTAATTAAGAGCACGAGTGGACTGTATATTTCTGTGGTATGACAGTTTCACGACAGTTATAAAATATACAATCATGTCAGACCACAACCAAACACAGAGTGTTGCACCTTGAATGATGTACCTCTAATAATGCTTAATGAATGATGCTTCGAGACCATTCCATCAGCATGAGGAATAATAAGAAAGGAAGCGATTATATAACCAACATATGCTTACATATGCATATATTATACCTAACCGCTCTGCTATATGCTTTTGAATTTGAACTTAACTATCAGAAAATGATCTTGTGGAACGTATTTGCTAAAGCAAAGCTATTGTTTATAAGTCGTACGGTTTGTTACATAAAAAGTTATATGAATTCTCAGTCGGTTTATGACATGGTAAGATATTTTAGTACTGCTCTTATGATAGGAACTTAAATTTTAGTGGAAGACGTAACAAAAAGACATTAATCATAAAAATGATTTATATTTAATGGTTTTGCATAAGTATTCTCGTTTTACATTTTCATGAAACCTGCTTGAGCGACAATTGTGTGACCTTAGAAAAACACGCTGTCGCTGTACACAAAAGTCTCCACCTGTATTTAAATATTGTGACTCGACTACTTCAGCCTTTTGAAAAAGACTCGAACTTTTAATTTTTTTTTCACTTTTGGGATTTCCCAGCTGAAAGAGCGTTTACAAACCTTCAAGATAAATTTAGATTATACCCAGTGAGTTTTTCCGCACACAGCTAAAGTTCCGAATAATTGTCCTCAATTACAACTTTAATAACTTTTGAAGTTACTCACAATGTGATCGGACAAGAATTTTTCAGAAATTCACTTTGATTCCTGAGCGGAAATTAATATAGAGTAGAGTACAGTAATTTAAAATAGCTGCATGAAGAGAAAGTTTTTACATTGCTTTTCAATTTCCATACTGAGAATTTTGCTTGAAACCCGCATCCTATTCCGAGAGTCAAGCCCCAGACTTCTCTTAGTAATTTACTCCTATTTACAGCTGCATCCATGGAGCTCAGTTATCAGCCTTCATTTTTATGCTGACGAGTTGTTGCTAATACAACACAACTACCAAATAAGTTTATCGATCCATTC
>JAAXYV010000055.1:0-17352 GCA_036851875.1 Novacerus sp. FZ-2019
AAGACTGGCTGGCGTGGTTGGTCTATCTAATCGTTCACTCAGTAACATACAACTTCACCTTACAAAATCAATTGGTATTGCTATTCGGAAATACTAAGCTGTAATGAACAATTACGATGGGTGCTATCAAAGTAATCAAATCAAATCCTCTGCTTCTGTGTTGAAAATTATTTTGATGGTAGGAACAAAGAGCAATATTTTAACCTCGGTCTCAGAGTTTATTTTCAAATTTAAACTCAACAAAAGTGTATGAAAACCGACAAACATTATATGCCTACTTCATATTTTCCCCTAGTAAGATTTCCTTTTAAAGATAGTAGTGTCCTATCGAAAGCTTAACTAATTACTTATAAGTTATACAGTCTTGTTCTTGTTCAATCCTAAAAAGTAATTTTCAAAGTAGAAATTGTTGGAAAACTGTGTTTCCACTTGAACAATAAAAGTACAAACTATTTATAACGTATACTTACCAAGAAATCAAAAGTTATGTAATCAAAAATGTAATTAATAATAAAAATGAATAAATGATTTTATCAAGTTCATTAATGACGTTATACGTATGCCATGCTTATTCATGCTTAAGTCCCTTGAGTATTATTTAAACATGTAAATATGAGAAAGTATTCATTTATCACTAGTAACTTTGAAATTGGAAGGGTGATGAATTCATTAAACTTATCCGCTCATCTATGTCTCCAGTAGGAATTGAAATTGAATTGGAATCAACTAAACCTGCCTGTTATACATACCACCCATACAAACCACTGCTACAACACAACTGAACTGAAACTGAACTCAACTCAACTGACTATTGTCTCCATGGGAAATTGTATTGAATCGATTTTACAAACCGAAGGCAACTGACAACTATACTTAAGTACCTCCCCAATATACAACAAAATTCATAGTCAGTGAGTAGTTCGTTTGGCATGGTACAATTTGGCTGCTACAAATACAAATACGAAAGAACCATTGTAAATATAAGGATGCTACCCCAGTACTATGTTATTATGAAACATCAGTGAAAGCAATGGAAATAATATAACAGGGAATATATAGTACCACCAGATAAACGCACAAGACAAGAAGACAGTCATTCCCATTTCTATATAGTGTCTGCACATGTAGTATATGAGTAGTATTGTATATTATATGTGGAGATCCCCTAAGTATATATTATATGAAAATCAAGCTCAAGCTCTCAGAATGAATGAGGATTGTATGGGGAACCTTTTGTTATATTGCCCTCCTCCTACGAATACGCTGATTCAATGCACTCAAGATAAAACAATTTCCTAATGACAAATGACTACCAACTCCCTTTGATTAATACAGTTGAATGTCATAACTTTTCATTTGATCGTCGCATCTCTCTCTCTCTCTCTCTCTTCCTCTCCATTTCGTTTCCTTTGCAACTTAAATTCAGTTCACTTCACATGACTTCATTTTGACTTTAACTTAGTTCTTCGCAGATACACAGGGATACTTAGGCATTATACAAATTATATGACATGACATACGGTACGGCAGAGACAAGACAAGACAAGACAAGACCAACAATATAAACCCTGCAAAACTCTTGTAAGAAGAGTAAATAAAGACTAGAAGGTATAAAGTAAGTCAAGTCAAATCAAGTCAAGTAACATAATAAGAGAATATATGCATACCTCCTCTTCTCCTCCTACACAACAAAATAAGTTTGCTTGCTTCAGGTTATATGTTTAGCTTGTGTGTCAATTTAATGAAACTCATTCCGTAAATATAATATTACATAAAGGCACATATACAGAATCATCAATAATCATTATTACTTTTACGTCGTTTTACTCTATGTACTTTATTTCACTGTCAACTGTAGTTAAACAGTAGAGAAGATCAGTACGTACAAATAACCAAACAATACAATACAATGACAATGACAATGAAGTAGCGAGTAGTAAATGAACGAACGAACACAATTCAAATTCACTCAAATCTTCGTACAGCACTGCATAGCATAGTACGGTACATACACTTCATTTAAATTCTATATTTACCACGACAGTACTATTATATGCATAGGTAGTTTAGTAATAGGACAGTATAGCGTAGACTTATTGTATAGCTTTAGTCATAGAATACACTTAATATAATATAGCAATACTACCTCCCTAATACAATACATTAGCTCTACCACATTATAGCGTTACACATTATTTCATTTACGTCCTCCTCATCTGTACACATCAACGTTTTCTCCTCTCTCTCTCTCTCTCAATTTCCTTGCTTCCTCCTCATTCTCAAATCAACTCAACGCATTACAAAATACAACGCAATTCACTTTACAATTTCACATCCTCCCCAGTTTCCAACCAACATTATTAACATTCGATTTGAGTCTGCCAGCACACTTGACTCGATTCTAGTTCATTCTATAGTCCCTATAGATAGCTAACTTCACTTCAATTTAATTCAGTTCAATCACAGAGTGACTAAATTACATTCACCTGAACAGAAATCTGTCTGTGTGTAGAGAAACTAGAACTATGAATTACTCCAATGGAAAATAGGAGAGAACCTAGAATTCATTTAATGAATAGTGAACAGTTCGTAATCCTTAATAACTTCCTGCTCAAAATATTCAAAATTCTACACTTGTGATTCAATGCATAGATGTAGAGACGTAACAAACAACGTGAGTTAAGTAAGTAAGCTAGCTAGGCTACCTAAGTCAAATCAAGGCTGTATGTAGTATTAAGTTAAATCAATCCAACCGGAATGCTGAATAGAGATACATAATATATATGATAGTACATACCTAGGTAGGTAAATACATACATACATAATATACATGTCTAACAAATATTCAAACATATTATATTATATTATAAAGTATGCTAGTACTCTGTCTACGCCAGCACCGAAAATAATACAATTTCTTTATGTAATGACGTCACAACAATATCAAGCTATTCTCCAATTAAAGTTATACAATACAATACAATTCAATACAATTCAATTATTACCGTTACGTTTTATATATATTATTATGATGAGTGAATTTGAAGAGTTTCGTGTTACACACCACACTTTTAGTTTTAACCCATACCTATTTATAAGGTAAGGTGAGATTGAGGCACAATAATTATGCAAGTTTACACTAAGGATTAAATGTGTACAAAAGCTGCTTGTTTTATTTTATTCCTCCCTCGTTCAGTAGCTTAGTATGTAGGATAGTTTGATTGAGTTCTAGAGTTTAGTGTGAGTTGAGTTGAGTAGGTGGCTTAGCTCTATATTATCTTGTTCATTTGCAATTCAAAGCCTAAACTTCTTCTGCAACCGTACATCTAAATGCCCAAACCAGCCTTTCTGTTTGGTTTAGTTTAGGCTGTAGAATGTGTACATTGTGATTGTACTACTGTACTGCAGATAGTAACTGAGTACATGTACACATTATGTATTTAGTAATGGTTAGAGTTTTTATAATGCGTTACTCTCCGGAGAAGACAAAATATACACAGTCATTATTTACAACAGTTATATAATGAATATGTATTTTATAGTTATGTAATATAAGTAATGTATGTATGCATGTATGTTTATATTGTATGGTATGTATTAGAGTATATTGTAATTTCATTCCATATGTTGGGACGGATATATTGCATTTACATGTAGTTTCATTACCTTAGGGAAAGGATCAATTTCACTTTACTCTTTCTCTGCTCCATGCCACTGCCACTGCCACAACACAAAACACAACCACTGCTTTCCTTCTTGGTGTGTTCTTCACTTTCATCTTTCACTTCTCTTTGAAAGTGTGCATTAAATTTTATATATACCACACAGAGTTCATACTTCATTGCATTACTTTGAGATGATACTAGGAGAGACTAATCCCGATTCAATCCAGAGAGACTGGCATCAAAATTTCAAACTTTTCTGGAGGATGACAATGCAATGGGAACGAGGTCAACCCTTGCTTAAACTTACTAGGTTCACTTGGAAGTGAAATCAAACTAAGCCTTAACTTCCTACATAATGTAGATATATTGCTCAGAATGTTTATTAATAATACATATTTTGTTCCCTAGTAGCATACGTGCGGATGTACTTGCATAATACAAACATACTATGTATTATTACAATATATAAATTCATAAACAAACTATAAAATAACTGTGCTGAGGGGATAATAAGACGACTGCCTACATGTTTCATTCAGGAGATTCATTTATGAGAAAGAATATTTAATACGTGACATTCAGTAGGATTGCTTTGTGCTTTTTCAGCTGATTTTTTTTTTCTCTTTTAGATCTGTTAAAACTTGAGATGATTGATTAATGACATTGAGAATTATGAGAATCTTACAGATCTTATATTTTATGTAAAGCCACAGAGCGGCAGAATCATTTTATGGAATGAGTGGATGGAATAAAGTTGCTTATGTATAGAATTGGTATGTACTGTCTTGGATGGTCGGTTCTGTCCGATGCATGATTATCCGGACGATGTGAGACCACACAATGAAATATTATGGCTTGCGATCGATCCCAAGGAAAGACGGCAGGCAATGAAGAGAAGGCCAAGTATTGGAATGACAATAGAAAATTTAAGCTAGCATAGGCACAGAAATATGAGGACGATATTCCGATGATAATTAGGATGAACGCAGGATCGAGTGAAATTCCAAGAATCTTTTGTGGTCAGCCTAAAAGTCTAGTCGGAGACATTAGGCATATAGAATCGATGACTGGAAGATTCCCTTTGGTATTTGAATGGGGACTTGGCAGTCTCTAGTAAAGCAGCCGGACAGGGTTTGATTTTTTGCCCTACAAATTCTTTTTTATAGCTTGAGCCTGAAGTGTCTTCTCCGGCAGAATAAGTGCCAAGTGAAATACTTGACCTTTGAGTTGACCGAACGGGAACGACACGTTCAGTATTTTGAAAATGACCATAGGATTTGGAAGAAGTCTGTGGTTCAAATGCTCCTTTGCCAATCATTAAACTGTCCCCACGAACAATTTTTTGAGTTCTACTATTATTTCCTACTACACTGCTCGTGTTATTATTACTACTAGTAGTACTACTTTGAGTCATGGTTGATTGCTGTTGGTTTTGCTGATGCTGTTGCAACTGTTGTTGATTGTGGCTATAGGAATGACGAGATTCTCCAAATGCAGATGAGACGGATGGTCTTTGTCCTGCCGCAGCAATAGCAGTAGTTGATCGAGTGACGCTACTACTTCGTTGCTGATGTTGTGGCGAATGATGAAGAGTACATTGGGAGCCAGTAGCGGATGCCGATACCCGTCTGCTACCAACACTGTCCAAACCTTCACCTCGACTCTGATAGCCCTGCTGTTGCTGCATTTGTCTAATGTCTCCGGAAGTAGATCTCAACGTACTAGCAAAAGCATTTTTTGAAACAGCTTCATCTCGACTAGTCCATTCGGTTCCACCCACACCAATGCTACTCGCGTTAACACCAATCTGACTCACATTACCCCCATGAACGCGTGTGTGAGTAGTACTAGTATTACTTCTATTAGTGTTAACATTTGCAGACTGCTCTTGAAGTTGTTTGGTCGTCATTGAACTATTTATAGTTGATGAAGCTTGATGCTGCTGATGATGATGATGCTGCTGCTGTTGCTGCTGCTGTATTTCTTTCGTCGATCTGACTTCTGTGACTCCAGAGCTGGTCATGTGAGAGGAGGATGAATTAATTCCAGAACCCAACTGCTTACTAATTACTGCACTGCTTGACGTCCCATGCTGTTGATTAAGTGACGAGTCCAGTTGCTGAGTATTTGACGAGCTCAAATTTTGTTGATTCCGTGAAAGTGAGGAATAACCCAGGCCTTGATTCTGGCCTTGAGTGTACTGAGTATTTGAAACACTGCCGTTGATGTTGTTGCCTATGCTGAAGCTTCCTTGCTGTTGGCGCTGTCGATTTTGTTGTAATGAATTTATTGGTTGGCTTATAATGTGATGATGAGTCCTGTTGTCCCGTTGTTGCAGTGTTGATGAGTTTATTTGCTGGTTAACATTATGTTGAGACCTGCTATCTTGCTGCTGCACATTTGACATATTAATTTGCTGAGTTACATGTTGTTGGGATTGGGACTTGCTGTCCTGTTGTTGTTGTTGTACAGTTGACGAGTTTATTTGCTGGGTATGATGTTGAGACCTGTCCTGTTGTAGTTGTTGTTGCTGTTGTTGTTGGTGCTGAACAGTAGACGAAATCATTTGTTGACTTAGATGTTTCTGGGACGTATCTTCGTGTTTATTATGAGCAAACGAGGATGTAGAAGAGCTTATGTGCTGCTGCTGTTGCTGTTGTTCATTGATTTTAGAAGAGCTTGTTTGTTCCGTGGAGGATGAGGAGGTTCGCTCAGAACGATGGATTGGGCTGCCTTTACTTGAAGTGGTTGTTGTCGTTGTGATTATCTCTCCACCACCAGGAGCAGTCCTTTTAGTGACTGTCACTTCACGAGTGACTTCTACTTCCTTTGATCCAGTTTTATTAGCTTGCACTTGGGTGGTTGTGGATTGGTTGCTCTGATGTTGAGCAGATGATGCTAGCTGAGTGACAGAAGAATCACTTTGGTGAGACGTAGACATTATTCTATTGGACTCGGCAGCTTGACGTTGCACATCGTTGAGTACTATTGATTGATTCATAGTTGATTTAGCTGACATAGACTGGCTCAGCAGTTTCTGCTCAACGGAGCGGTCGTCGGAGTGTTTGGTCTCTGCCGTATGACGGACAGATGACTCAGTGGATTTTTCATTAAGCATATGACCATTCGTTAAATTTCTGGTTTCCACGGTGGTTCGACGTGCTGTGGCAGTCCTATCAAAGCGAGCGTCTCCTGTATCATCGCCTAGAACAATTTGTGAGCTAGTTTTATTACGTGATACTCCAGCAGTGGTTGTATGTATGTTTGTAGCAGAAGTCCGGGAATCAACTACAGCAGAGCGTTGTTGAGATCTACTTGTCGTTTCTAGCTGCATGGACCCTTGCCCAACTTTTAGGTTATCACTATGCTTCACCATAACAGCTCGTTCAACCTTCGTGGTTTCAGCTGACTTGTCCACTATGTCCATGCTTCCTTCCATTCGAAGATTATCAGTTTGTCGAATTGGTCTGACTCTTTCACCGACAGGAACAACCTCTTTTGGTCTTTGATAAAAGTCCCCACTACCGGTTGTCAAAGTATCTGTTGGTCTTTTTATGACAGCTCGCTCTCCTCTTAAAGGAGCTGGAGATTTTGGCCGACCTTCCATCGGGCTATCGTCTATCTTCAAATTATCCACAGGCTTCTTTACTTCATATCGCTCACCCCGAGGGTACTCTCCTGTCTCTTTGGGTCGGTCGTAAAATTCACCTAGGGATCATGAAGACATTTATTTACTTTACATCCTGCACCCCTTAAACTTTTACGAAAAATTGAATGCTATTGAAACATATATTATATCCTCGTTGGTATCTTATAAAAATACATCGCAAGAAAATTATTACCGTTGGAGATAACTACTTCAAAGTCAAATTAAAAGCTTTTTTTAGTAAAGGTACTATCTAGGAAGTATGACAACAATAAATATGAAAATGAGAATAAATTAAATGAAAAGGGACACATTTTCATGAAACTTGTGTAATATACTTATTTCTCTAGAATACATGGGTAGGTGGAAACTTGCAACAGAACATTGCTCAATTCAAAGTCAAACGGAGATCAAAAGTAAAAGTGAAATACCCAAGTTCATATAATTGGTTCAATTCATTCATATTAGGTGTCAATAAAAATATAACAGTTTCTACCTTCTAGTTTAAGAGAGTCCGTTGGTTTTTGAATTACAGCTCTGTCGCCTTTCAATGGAGCAGCCTCTTTGGGTCTCTCGTAAAATTTACCTGTTGGCAAAAAGATAAATACATAAATAACATTTAACCATTTAATAGGTACACATTTCAGGATTTTGAAAGAACATATTTGTCTATATGTTGGCTACAGATATAGAGATTTAACATATATTACGAAGCTGATAAGAAGTCCACACAAAATTTTTAATGGAAAAGGTAAGTGAACTAGGAGGTTATGGTACAATTTTTCATAATATATTATGTATTGCACATCAAGAATACCAATTAGTATAAAAACGATGAAAAATATGTAGAAGTTTCCTGCATTATACCTTCCTCGCAGTTTTAAAATTTCCTCACAATTATTGTTTATCATTTTGACTGATTCTTATTACTCCACAGATTTCTATATTATACAGTATACTTCACGGATCAGAAACAATTCATACGATACGGTGGATATGCTTGACAATTGAAAAAAAAGGCCATCCGTATATCGGCAGAATGTTCATGTACTTACAACCTCAGGTTTGATACTTTGTCAACACTTGCACCTTATGAAGTACAGAGTTTTCGCAATCGCAGTGAACAGGAAAAAATGCTACTTTAATGAGATATTGTGCTGGTTTGTATTCCTAGCTATAAAAAGTACTACAAAATCATCATGAGTATTTGTACCTCACTAAGTTATAAAAAATAATACACTATGTGTGATAAATGTTAAGTTGAAAGTATAAAGTGATTTGATTTTTTTAGTTCAAATATACCCTTACCATCAGTGTGGAGATTATCCACCGGTTTGACTGGGACGGGCCTCTCGCCAGCACCAACAACCTTGTAATCAGTCTGACTAGAAGTTAGACCATTAAAAGTGCCTTGCATGTGTAAATTATCCTCGTAACGAACGGCTTCTCTTTTTTCCGACGAATACTTCTGATAATCCTCTCGGCTCCTCGTCTCGCCATAAAATGTTTTGTCCATAACAAACTGATCTTCATGCCTTCTGATTTCTGCTCTCTCTCCTTTTTGCACAACTCCTTTTTCTACAGGTTTATAAAACTCTCCTTCAGATACCTTTAAATTATCTTCAGGCTTCTTCGCCTCAAAGCGATCACCTTTCATCGGGGCAACTTCCTTCGGTCGACTGTAAAAGTCTCCTGTACCCAGAAAATCAAACACAAACAATCACACAGAGATCGATACAAAATAGATTTATTAAGTCGTTCTCTGGTACTGCCGGCACGGTACCTTGACTTTATATTACGTGGCGGCAATGAGGAGGAATGAATAAGTACACCTGGTTCCTTATAACTCAAGATAATATATATACCCATGTATCGATCGAAGAACATATGGTTGGTATGCTAACGAATTTTTTACTCCTACTTTTTCCCAACGGAAATGTATTTACCATTCTGAAGAATTGAACTAATATATTCGTTTACCCAAGGTGGATAAACTTTTTGCCTAGCTTGGTTTATCAAAATATACATATTACATTGATACTATTACTGTTGTACATGTCATCTAAGGATCGATCCAGAATGTCTGTTGGTACCACTGCTTAAAGACATGATCTACGTGGAGATAATAAATGTAAAAAATTAAACACGTGTCATTATATCACTGCGCTTCATAATTTTCTCCGTCCACTACGACAAACACATTATAGAAGTTACGTTAATTTCTGCAGGGTTATTAAATTTTTACACTTATTATTACAATATTATTGCTATTATTATACTATTATTACTGCTATTATTATTATTTATTTATTTAAGATCATCACCGTCTGAGAGACAGCCGTCCAATTTAATAAGGTAGAATAAAATATCAGTCGATAAGAAGTAATGGAGTAAATACATAGGAGATTGAAAGATTAGAAGAGATATTATGGAGAGACAAATATAAAGAAAATAATTTCTTTTAAATTATAGTTAAGAAAGCCATTGACTATATACATATTTAAGTAAGTAATGCATTACAGCATTCTATAGTATAAATATGCATTTTATTTTTATATGAGTAATCTTCATTAAACATGTTTATAATTTAATTGAGTATAAACTAGTCGGAATAATTGCATTAGTAGTTAACTACAGATACTCGATATGATCGGGAAGGAGGTTTATTTTTTAATTCACATCAGGGAAAAACTTTTAGCAGTTTATACTCAATGCAATTAATTACTATTTAGTATGATATTGATTGTAATAAAATAGTACCCGTTATTTCTAAGTTGTCTTGTTTTCTAACTATCTCTGCTCTTTCACCCTGTCTGTATCCATGGAAATCTTGTGTTGATGTTGTTGTGTGCTGAAACAACCCTTCCATTTTCAGCTGGTCTTCACGCACAACTTTTTCAGCTCTTTCCCCTCGCGTATGGATGACATCTTTGGTGGTTTGGTAGAATTCGCCTGTTTTTGGAGAAATAAAACACATTTTTTATTGTCACCTCTGTGCACACTTCCTACAAATTATCATCAATTTGAACTCAATTGCCTCAATCACTTTCTAACTTAAGCCAACACCCTCATTCGCAACATGTGTTATCCTGTCTCAATTCTAATGTAACTCACACATATACATGATAAATATAGGTATATGTGACACAACTCCCAACGCATAATCTACAACAAAGAAAAGGGTTGCTTTGTGCTATGGTATGTTAAGCTTACCATAATGAGTAGTTGAGGTACATGGTTTTGAATGTTAAAAACTTTGGATACTGTAGGTAATTAAATTTGTGTTCACGTATAGAAGCATTAATCTCTTTAATTAAACGAGTATACTAGAGGTACTAAATAAGAGGTTTTTGATCATATGTACGTACTGACGAGCCACCGTATCTTGGAGTAAAACCGTGAGAGTGGTCAACAAGCCGGATTTCTACGTATTCTAAGGTAGAAGCCATAATACCAACCTTCCCCTCAAACCTATGCTAATTTTCCTTTCCCATTCCATACAAATCGATCAAGTTAAAATAAATGGTAAGTACATATATGCATCAGCAATCGCCTTGAGATCTATAGTACTATTTTCAATATGAAGTCTACGGTGATAATGATAATGTACCATAATAATTCTTTACAATTTGTAGCATAAAAAAGAAATATTTTTTTGAATCAGAGCTTAAATTTTCAGTTGTTTCATTTAAACGCAACTTCATAATTTAAACTGGTCATAAACTGATCATCCGTCAGGGCGTTCCGACTATAAGAAATAGTCAACCTTAACCTATCTGTATTAATTACTATTAATTTTAAGACGAAACGGCAACCCAATAGATTCAAATCCTCATTCTTATGTCAAAATGATATAACTATAGCCAATAGTAACTCAAATTAGAACACCTTTATTCGTCACACTACACTGTCAACTGTACACTTCCTTGCAAGGTTATACACCGGAACGAAATGAAAACTACTGACAGTTTTGAATAGAGTGAGTGGCGACACAGTATGTATACATGGGGTTCTAAATAGTATTATGCTGAATTATTTTTACTTTACCGCTCCAATCACATATAACACAAAAAATAAATCAACTGGTCAAATGAACTCAGCATGAATTGAAAATGAACATAATACGACGCAAGGTGGTTTAATTTTATACTTCGGTATAACCTGTACAGGCAACCACTAAATTTAGGTACCCACCTTGACACGCCACATACAGGCTGTTGCATGTTGTTATATTCGTTGCTAAGAAATCTGATTTTATTACTACTATAAATACTGCTATATAATACATAGTGCATGGACAGGAAGGTGCAGGTACAGTATAGATTATAGATAGAGTATAGAGGGAATAACTAAAATGTGTGACAGAGGCTTCGGGGCCTTTGCCTTTTATTACACACTGCTAATCCTGACTGATAGGATGAAGTTGTATGTATTCTTGCAACTACTGCAAAAACTATATAGGCGAAGCTATTCCAGTTTCAGGCAGCCTATGTAAATGTATTTATTAAGTTTCTCTAGAACAAGATTAACAACTGCGGAACAATAATTTAAGAATTGTTTTTCTAAATTGTTTAATACTAAAATATTGTGATGAATAATTTATCTATATTTTATACTATTATTATAGTTAATGTTAATACTAGAGATCATGTCACCTTAGCGTTTAAGTAGGAATTGACAGTGTAGATATAGCCAAGAACCATATCCATCCAATTTAAAATTTACCAAGGTGACATGCGCAGTATGTGTATTAACACTTACGAGTCCCTCATCTATCCATATACCCTAAAAACTTACATTTTATAGGACAGCTATACCCTATAGCCAACGTGACCCGTATTTTTTTACCTACAGGATAAAGCAGTCCTATTAAAGTTTACAACATTGAGGATATGTGGTAGATTTCATACGTTGTTAGGGCAAGGGACTAGTACATTCAACCTGTAAAAAGCTATAAAAATACGATAATGTAACGAACTGTGAATACAAAAGATGAAAAGATTACATGCCGAATACATAGAAACCCAGAAAGGCTGCCACCTCTTTAAATACAATATGAACTGCCAATTATGCTTTTTTATTAGTCAACACAACCAATCAATATCTCAGTCCAGCTCATTCATAAGCCTCTTGTTCAAATCTAAAGAATCTCGCACAAAATGTACACGGGCAATCCCTTTTTTAAGATAATTCAAATAGGATGAAACTTGGTACACAGATAGATTTGTTAGAACTGAACAACGTCTGCTTAACCCAGAGAAAGATTCACAGTACCAGTACAGTTCGACCGTTAGAGCTAGGGGACACCAAATTCCAACAGTATATAAAATGATCCTTCCAGTTCGAATTGACTGAGACTTGGTAGAACGTTTGATTTATACTTAAAAAGATTCACCCAGTTTGACCGTTAGGGGTCACTAAAGGTCAATAATAGGAAATCACTCTTTTACATTTCTGATGACCTTTAGTTGTTTAATGGTCGGTGAATCTTATTGGGGTAAATCAAACTTAGTTCAACACTTCAGGGTCTATCCATATATTAATCTTCAGAGAATTCTATCTGAAAGAGCTATTTTCTAATATTGACATGTTGTGATCTCTAGCAGCCAAACGGTACAGTCAATGTTTTTGAAGGTAAATCAAAAGTTAATAGATCAATATTTATCTCTGTACATCCAGTTTCAGCCAATTTTAACTAAAATCGATTTCTCTGTACATTCTGATGTGTGGTACTTTCTCATTCCAATGATGCATTAATCGGAGTTTGGGTTTCGGTTTGTGTCATTTATTAAAAACCTAGGAAAATTTCATAATTGAAATTGTCACCATTTCATAGAACAAGATCTGAACTATAAGATTTATAAGCGACAAGCCGTAAATGCTGAAGGTGAATATACAGTCCAATTTGGAAAATAATATTGAGGCAAATTCTAACAGGTCACACGTTCAAATTCTAGATCTTCTTGGGTAGGCTTACTTGCAATATATGAATTACCATCCATGAAATAAATGATCATGAGAATCAATCTTTGACCTACCTAATTATTACTACCTATATAAAGATCACAAACATGGCAGCCAAAACAGAAAACATTTTTTCCACCCTGTATATTTAACATTAACTTTGACCGTGGATAACTCGGTGGCTGCAAGTGGCTACAGCTAGTTTTTCAAAAGATAACCCTCGTCCAGATAGATAATTTCTTCGGTGGATATTGAAATTGAAGAACTCTCTCACATGTTAAATAAGTAAATGAGAGGCTCAATTGCGAAGAAAGAGAAAGCTCATCTGTTCCATGCTGTGATGCTTACAACATACAACTACACCATGCATGCCCAACAAATCGTACAAAACCCTATATATTATGTAGTCTATTCCAAATGTCTGTGCTTGACCCGTATTCCAAAGCTAACGATCCTATTTTGTAAAAGAAGCGCCTTTAGTTTAAATTATATAACTATAGTGTGTATCTGATTGCTTTATTCATTTGGTTCTGAATTCATGTGCTTCCTTTACTTTTTAAATACCTATGGATCGTTTTATATTGTTTTCACTTTTACGCGAGCACTCTCCAGCTCTAAATAGCTGATAACATAGAGGTCACGGTCACAGTGGCTACACTATCAACCATACAACTAAGACAACCACCGACTCAAGCTATTCATATCGGAGCTAGTTTTATCTACCAGGCATTATATGCATTTTACGCAAACCTCCCGCTCAGAAATGACTTCAAGACCGACCAGAGGTAAAGCATTTTCATTTTTACACAGACTAAAAGTCAAGTGCGTTGGGCCAATCGTCCAGGCGGCTGTCTTCTGTCTTCGGAACTCAGTAAATCCATCACCGGTCACCGGTACCGTGACCAAACGAACTGAATATAGCGAAGCAATAAAGCGCTAAGTGTAAGCTCTACTGGTTGGTGAATACGAGGCAAGTCAGTGTTAGTATTGTCATCATAGCAATTTTTATTTTATAAATTAGTAAGCAATTACTGTTTGTAGTAAATGTATGTGTAAGTTCTAGTTTAACTATAAATCAACAAAATATAAGTATTTAGTCAAAACTCAAGTAGAACAGAGAATAGTTATCAAATGTCCGCGATACTTTTTCATAATGAACGGATCAGTAATCAACGAGACTGAAACTTGTGTTACAAAATATGTTATTGAACTATTAAAATTCCGAATCAAATTGTAACACAAAGTGGGCTAACAAAAATTTTCGATTCTACAGAATACCACTAATTTGTAATTTTAAAGTCTCAGAAAATCCAAAAGGGTATAAATATAATTACCGTGCAAACATGACGAAACATTCTCATTTCTACAAGGTATATATATAAGAAGGCACTTAAATCGCCTCATAAACCATATAGGGACGACAAACACACGTGAAATGTCTAAGCTACTGCTGTAATATGCAGTCACTTCTAATTAAAATTTGAAGTACATAGTTGTAAGTAAATAGTTGTACAGTATCTTGTTTATTTACATAAGTAGATGTATTAAAATAAATTAAACTTAATTATCACCCTAAAATAATTTGTTAAGAGTTTCTATATACATTTTTGTTCTTGTATTAATTTTGGAACTTGAAGTACATGGTACCCATAAAAAGCTAAAAGTTGCAGGCGTGGAATCTATTTATCATATTATTATAAGTATCTAACAATACTTAGAGCCGTATAGACTCTACATTACTTACCGTCCATTTGCAAATTATCTTTTTGACGGATCGGTTGTGGTTTCTCTCCAACCGGAACTTTTTCTTTAGGTCTTTGATAGAAATCACCGTCTGACACCAACAGATTGTCAACTGGTTTTCTGATTTCAGCTCTTTCTCCTTTCTTTGGGGCTTCAGGAGATGGTCTGTCATAAAATTTCCCTTCGCTCACCTTCAGGTTGTCTTTTTGGCGGATTGGCTGAGTTTTTTCTCCAACTAACATAGTTTCTTTTGGTCTTTGATAAAATTCGCCTTCTGCTACCAATAAATTGTCTACAGGTCTCTTGATTTCAGCCCTGTCTCCACGCTCTGGAGCCTGTGTAGTTGGTCTGTCATAAAACTTCCCTTCACTCACCATCAAATTATCTTTTTGACGGATAGGCTTGGTCTTTTCTCCAATCGGCATAGATTCTTTGGGTCTTTCGTAAAATTTTCCTGAGTACGAAAACATGCGAAAAACATTAAAACAGTCCTACATCATATTAAAAGTATTTCGTTAAAACAATTATCAATAAGAGTCAGTTATCTTGTACTCCTTAAATATAACTTGCCAAAGCAATTAAAAGGCATCCTTTCACATAACCTGTCAAACCAAAAGCCTTTCCCACCGAAACGTTTCTCCTCATACCTCCTACGGCAGGCTTTACGGAATTAGTTAGTGTATGAATTAAAGAAACTTGTTAACATAATTAATAACTAGTAAAGAGAAACAAGCAAAAGACATAAATAAAGACAGACTCACCTTCAGAAATGGTAATATTATCCGATGGTTTGATTGCCACAGACCTCTCGCCAACACCCACGGCCTTGTAATCAGTCTGACTGGAAGTTTTATCTATGAAAGAGCCCTGCATGTGTAAATTATCTTCATAACGGACAGCTTCTCTTCTTTCCGAGGCATATTTTTGATAGTCCTCTCGGCTCCTCGTCTCTCCGTAAAACGTTTTGTCCATAACAAATTGATCTTCGTGCCTTTTAATTTCTGCTCTCTCTCCCTTTTGCACAACTCCTTTATCTACAGGTTTATAGAATTCTCCTTCAGATACCTTTAAATTATCTTCAGGCTTCTTCGCCTCATAGCGATCCCCTTTCAAGGGAGCAACTTCTTTAGGCCGACTGTAAAATTCTCCTGTGAAATAGAAAACCATCAAGAAGTTGCGTAGGATGAATAAATATACATAATAAAATTCGCTATACTGACTCTCATTGGTATTATGGCAGAATTGGAATATAATCGGCGGATTTCGTTTGTCAATTTAACTCATGTTAACTCAATTACGTGTAAGGACTAAAATCAAGATAAATATTTGAATAAAAACGAATTAGAAATTGGTGTTAATTTGAGTACCATTGGAACTTTTATCAAAATTAGCCAATAAAAGAAATTTTCAGTGAATACCAACATTGCTAACCTGTCATTTCTAAGTTGTCTTGCTTTTTTACTATCTCTGCTCTTTCGCCTTGTCTATATCCATGGAAATCTTGTGTCGACGTTGTTGTATGTTGAAACAATCCTTCCATTTTCAATTGATCTTCACGTACTACTTTTTCGGCTCTTTCCCCGCGAGTATGGACTACATCTTTAGTCCTCTGATAGAATTCACCTACTTTGACACAAGATTTCAGTTAGTGCTTTAAAACTTAAATGCATCAATAAAAGATACTACAGAAGGAAATCTGATTTCATAAATTAAGATCTCATAATCTCACAAGAATATTGCAACATACGGATTTAAATTCTCTTTCCGTTGTTCAAACTTAGTAACAATAAAAAGTATTTCTAAAAAGAACTCGCCTTCGGTTTTTAAATTGTCTTCATGTCTAATGGGCTGAGCTCTAACTCCATGGGGTACTTCTTCTTTCGGCCGTTGGTAGAAGTCTCCTTCTGGAGCTAGATTGTCGGTTTGCTTAATAGGTCTTGCTCTCTCACCTACAGGAACTTGTTCTTTAGGTCTTCCATAGAATTCGCCTTCAGAAGTCAAGTTATCAGTAGGCTTCTTCGGTGCAAACCGTTCACCAGCACCCTGTGGCTGCTCCTTTGGTCGCTGGTAAAATTCTCCTTCAGTTTTCAAATTATCTGCATGCCTAATTGGCTGAGCTCGGACACCGTAGGGTACCTCTTCTTTTGGACGTTGGTAGAAATCTCCTTCAGGAGCCAAATTGTCGGTTTGCTTAATAGGTCTTGCTCTTTCACCAACAGGAACTTGTTCCTTCGGTCTACCATAGAATTCGCCTTCAGTAATCAAGTTGTCTTCCGGTTTCTTAGCGGCAAACCGCTCTCCGGGACCATGTGGCTGTTCCTTTGGTCTTTGATA
>JAAXYV010000056.1:0-16438 GCA_036851875.1 Novacerus sp. FZ-2019
TATCCTTGGCGGCCTTGATTTCTTCTTGAATACCTTTTGCAAATTGTTCTGCCCAATCAGTCTTACCCTACACGGAACAGATAAGGAATCAGAACTATTAATATAAATGCAGGATACACGGTAAAAATCTACCACTACACAAATACGACTAACTTTATTTATGGTAATCTGAGGGAAGAGGTTTTGGAAAGTTTCTTTGAGAGAGTTTTCAACATCTTGACGGGCTTGTGTCCTTTCCTCCTGTCAATCAAATTCAGTATTCATTACAGTTTATAATTCAAAGTATGTCTCAACCTCAACTAAGTAAGAAAAAGTTGAAAAATGAAACAGGTTAAATATAAAAACAATGAATCACCTGGACAAGAGCCTCATGTTGCACTATACGTACTTCAAGATTCTTTTCGGTAATATTTAGTGTATCCATCAATTTGGTATTTTTCAATCGTAGCTCCTGAAAAAAAAAGTTTTCACTTGAATCTGCAACCTACAACATTTTCACTCAAGATGCAAAACAGACTCCAAATGTTCATAAAAAGTCTACTTACGTCATTCTTTTCCTTTTGTGCTTTGACGTCTTGCGAGGCTTTTTCTAATTGATTTTTTAAGTTCATAGACTCAGTATCTAATTTTAGAACCACAGTTTCTTTCTCTTCCAACCTGAATATTTAAATGAAATAAGTATTACAACTTAACTTTGTAATAAGTCTATACAATAATAAAAACAAAGTAAACATACTGTAATTGAAGTTCTGCTATTTGAGTTTTGTCTACGGCTGCAAGAGTCTCATGATTTTTAATGTCTCCATTGATTTTCTCACTTTCTTGACCTTCTGCTGCAGTCCGCTCGGTCAAACTAGCTACCTGATTTGCCAAATTTTCTCTCTCTTCTTCAAGTCGCTGAATATGTACATCCTTGTCGGACAATTGTACTTGCAAAGTACTAAGTTGAGATTTGGAATCTTCTAATAAATTCTTGACATTTTTCTCAGCTTTTTGTGTGTCCTACAAATATTTTCACCAAATTATAGACTCGATAAACTCATATATTTATATGTCCAACATTTCATTTCAGTTTCTTCAAAGCTATACCTCCAATTTTTTCGTGACATCCTCCAAAGTTTTGGCTGTTTCAGAAGCGTTCCTCACAGAGTTTTGAAGCATAACATTTTGTTGACGCAAAGTAACTCGTTCATTGTCAGCCTCTGCAAAAACATCCTGTCCCTTTTTCAACTCACCAAGGAGATGAGCTTCTCGCTCTTGTATTTGAGCACCATATGACGCATGAATATTATGCTCGTCTTGCTTCTTTCGTTCTTCCAAAGCTCGAATGTGTTCCTGTAAACCTCTTACTTGGTTTGTCAACTCCTGATTGGACTGGAAAGCTATCTTTAACTGGTTTTCCAACTGGCCACATTGAGTACGAAGAGCATCAGCCTAAAGCAATTTAAACATTTCATTCAGTGATATAATACGGAGGTGAAAAAAATAGCACGTATCCGCAACCACAACTTTAGGTCAAAATATAGTTCTTACCTCTCTTTCAAAGCTTTCCGCTTTCACACGGCTGCTTTGCTCAACATTTAGAGCATTCTTCATTGCCGCATTCTCTTCTCGTACTGAATTCAGTTTCAATTGCATCTACAATTAGCATTAAAAGAAAAAACAGATATCACTTTTACATGTGTCGAAGGAAGGAATATAATAAACCAGATTGCTATCCACTCCACACAAACCAGAATAAGAAATTAAATTGAATTACCTGCTGCAATTGCTGCTGTATTGCTTGTTTCTCTCCCGTGGAAACTTCACGCAACTGATTCAAACGAACTTGAAGCTGTTGAATATCCTGAGTTTTTTGGCTACTCGCATCTTCCAACTGCCTTCGCACTTTAGTGAAAGAGGATTTTTCCGTCGTAAATTCTTGTCTCAGCTCCTTAAGCTTATTCTGTAGAGTTTGAACAGTCGATCGTTCTTCTGTCAATTGACGTTCCTGCTCTGCCAGCTGTTTTTTTAGAGTTCCCACGCTGTCATTTTTTCCTTTCTATGAGAAATAATCAAGAGAAATTACTGATTATCACAGAACTACTGAGTACTTAGAAACACATTTAATCTGATGACCCAAATAATGTGTAGAAAGGAAAATATTCATATTTTCTCAACAACTTATTGTTATTAGTGTCTTGTTAACACCTAGAATATAGTTGGAGTTGTAGAGTTTGCAGACTTACATTGATCCATTCGGAATCCCCAGCGTGCTGCTTGTTGAGAAGAATATCAATAAGAGTCTGAATTTCAGAGCTCGACAGAGAAACCTTCTCAATGGTATTCTCCAGTTTCGCAGCATTCATTTCTTCTCTATCTTGATCATTGGATCTCTTACTTTTACGGTTTCTGCCACCTTTCTCAATATGACGTCCTTCATAAGTTTCAGGGCTGCCTGAACGGTTTGCTTTTAGACCTTCGACATTGGTTGAAGACTCAATCTGATCTTCCACTACGGGCACGTTCTCATAGATCCCCGAGTTATTACTAACTTGAACATCACTTGAGTTCTCATCTCTCCTTCCAGCTTGAGTCCTCTTAGGATTTCTTTGAGGAAGAGGTGGAGGCGGACTCGGTGGTGGAGTTTCATCACAACTTGCCTGCTTCTTCAGCTCCAAATCATCCTTAGGATGTATAGTTTCAAAATGATTAGCTGGTTCAGCATCTTTCTCCACACAAGGACTATGCTCTTCCTTGTTGACCAAGATAGACTTGATACTCTCCCTCCTTTTGACGACCGAAGCACGACGGCTATCCTAAAGAAATAATCAATTACGTCACTGTACATAGTTAACGAGAAAGATAAAGCAGCCATTTTGAAAAACTTACTGGAGCCGGAGGATCTTCCATAAACTCTGGTTCAGGGTCTATTTCTACATGATGTTTCTCTTCATGAGGATGAGAAGTTGGAATAATTACTTCAGCCTCATCAGATACATCAGCTTGAGTGACAGGCTGTTGTTTCTCCTTCTCCTTAGCCTTCTTTTGCTTCTTAGTCTTCTCCTTGACAGTCACCTTTTTCTTTTCCTTTCTCCCCAAGAGGTCATCCGAGCGTTTCTTTTGCTCCGCAATAGCTTCTTCGAAGCTTTTTTCTTTAATACCCATCACGGAGACCAAGTAAACAGCTACAGCTGTTACAACCACCACACCCAGGACTATCAGTCCCATCTCCATGTCCATCTCCATTATGGCATCTACAACAAATACAAATAAACTAAGGTAATATAAATAAACCCCACAGCTCATGAAACAAGCCCACACCGTAACAGCATCACACACTTGAGATATTTTAACTCCAGGCAGTAAATTAAAGTTCACGGACCCTAAGCATTAATTTCTAGCCAGAACAGTCTACCCCTAAATCTAATAAAATCTATGTCGTATTAGTACCTATTATCTATATCATCAGATCCGACCACGTACAGAATCACCCGAAAATTCTATATATAGACAAACACGACGAAGGGAACTAATTTATTCGAGGTACACCATAACCCATTTATATAGCTATTCCATTCCAACCTCTATTTTTATGAAGTGCATCGCAACGTAAACTAACTACAGTACCTATCTACAGTACAGTACACCTTCTCAACACCACATTAAATATGCAAATTAATGTTCTCATTTCATCACTAGACTCGTGCTTATCTGTAAATTCCACCGACAACCCACCATAAAACTGCAGCCTGACCTCGCATTATGATTTTTTCTTACAATGCATGAGCAATGAAATAACTGCCTTTCATCTGCCTTTCATCTGCCTTATTCATTTCCATACAATAACTATATACTTACTACCTTTCCCATTACTAAGAACAGGATGAAGTCAGATCCCACGGAGACGTACGGACAACAACAGACGGACGAAGTATTAGTTCTGGTTAAATATAAAGTCACCTTTCTGTGCATCTTTCTCGTTTAGACTACACTACACTATAACATCAAATATAACCAAACGAAGCTCAGTAAAGCTGAATCTACTCAAGGAAACTAAAACAAAACGGCTGAGATTCGCTCATGCACAATGCTGCACACCTATGTCATGTAGTCATGTCATGCATACCATACCATTCAATTTTTATGACGACAGTAACAATTTTAGACTCCACAGGCGAGCTTGCTTAAGCACCATAGGTAATCATAATTTCCCTTCTTCAAGTTGTTCCTCCATAATGCAATTTTACTACCTATATTCTCTCCCTGAATCGAAATATTATTATTATCTAAATCAAAGCAACAGCACGTAGGAAGGAAGTAAGTAAATCTTACTAAACTTCACTCAACAACATAATTTCTACATTCACTTTATCAAAGGTACGATTGTCACACAACAACAACGCAGCAATCATAATTCAATTACTGTATAGTAAACTGAAGATATTACACAGGAATAATTGATTTATTATGTTAATATCCTGTGCGCTGGCTGATATCCTATCTTATGTCTGTGTCATTCACATCCACAAAAATAATATCTTTACACATACGTAGAGAAAAGTGATTTATAATTATAATTCTTAGGCAATCAAACTAATGATAAGAGGTCATACGGTATGGTGCAAACGAAAAGTAATTTACTACTGCATGTTAATATTATACTCTTATCTAACTTATGAAGGAAATTTGAACCCGGACTAGGTGTGGTGTGACGCAAAGAGTGACCAGAAAGGTGATTGCATGGAGATTAAGTTAAGAATCATAAAGGACTTAACAGGACTAAAAAGATGTTTAAATAGATATTTAAAAAAATATAACATTTATAACGCTTAATTTAATATATAATATAATCGTCCAAACTATGTATAAATATAATATAATATAGATGCATGAAAAATACAAAACAAAATGATGGGTTGGGTTGATATGGGATGGGACAGGAAGGGCCGGAAATCGTGCAAGGCTTGGAAAAAGCTAAAGTTGAAAGTCATCATCATCAACTTATCCCTATCACAGACTCAATATGTTATATTATATACTAGCTTGCAGTATAATAATCACTTGGGTCAGATATTCCCTATTCGTTTATATACATACACGAATATAATATTCTCTTCCATTATAACTTCACAACGTATTCAATTCATACATTGAACCACAGCATTTACAGTTAAAATGATCAAGGCGAGTCTTGTGAATTGCTTTGCTTTGCTTGATTCTCGACTCGCTCGGTGTTATCAAAAATTCTTGCTCCTCTACAAGCCTACAGTCTCTAATCTACACACTGTACGTTGACTGTAGAGTTTGTGTATAGTAGACTCTCAACTCTGAAGATCACGTAGTTCAGAAACAAGTATCATGAAAAAACAACCAGAAGCTGTTTTCATACACTTGTCCCGCAGTTATGTAGAACTAGAGGTAAAGCTAAAGGCAAATATCACACACTATCTAGTAACGTACCACGTACCAAAATAAAAATCTTTTCATGCATTTAATGACTGACATGACAAGTCCACAAAATGCAGTCTATACGTCTCATGGTATAAATCACTTTATTTTTCAAGCTCTCAACTATCTCTCACTAACTCACTCTACTATCATATCAGTGAGTATACGATACAATCGATTAATGCCCTTTCCTGTACGATAACGCAACGGCGAGACCAAGACAACTTAATTAGTAAATATGCTGACTCACACTAAAATCATTTTGTAACAATATCAACGTAGCATTTGTAATAAGATTATAATTTTATAACTACCTACCAATTCTCGCTCTTCAAGTTAGGTAAATCATAAATTGAGCTAATAATATAACACAATAGCTAATAATATACTTTGACAGTTGGGATGTCATGTAATGTCAATCATGCAGAAATTATTTCTGTCAATGTCAAACACTCTTTGAGCATAACGTACATAACGTAACTACATGAACACCCCCATCACAGCCACAGCAGAGATGTTTTCACCAGAAAGTTTAGAAAAGCCAAAGCCAAAGCCAACTACAAACTATGACACTGCAGATATATTCTTACTGTATACTTACGGTTATGAATTATTACGGATGCGGATGACTGCATTTCCATTTACCATTACCTACCCCTACCGTAAACGAAAAGACAGACTGAGAATGTCTATATTTATCAAGCTAGATTTATTTAATGCACTCATAATTTGGACATCCGGAGTATCCCATAATCCCATCCCTATATATACATTTTCCTACTTACTGCATGTCTACCGCGGTATACATCACTTTAGTCATATGTACATGACAGTGCCTAAAGACCGGCAAAGGTTTATTGATTTTTCCTGCCATAGCTTTAATAAATTGTCTTCATAACCCAACAATTCAAAAACAAACTAAAAATAAACCCTGGGTAACAAATGCCGGCACAACATTTCACATAGTATGTATGTATACTTAGGTATATAAAAAATATATACCTTGTAAAATAGTCGAACAAACCCTTTCAACTTTTACTTTCACATTTCAACCCATTCAGTACTGATGTTGCTGTCACATTTGACATTATTAGCTCAACATTTTTCCACTAAAAAGTGAAGGTTTCATTTATTGAATTACTGAAAGGAATAGTCATTATTGTGATTGTAAAACATAATATTATTATTCTGTATTACTGCATTTCATGAATGCCTAATGATCATTGAATCATTGCATTGTACTTGTAGATACCTAAAGTTTAATCCTTCACAGCATAACTTATGTATTCAAACTAAACATACCTATAAATATTATTGCCAGTGCTGTGGTTAGATCTATATAGTTGTATAAAATAATTATAAATAAATAAGTTGCTAGTCACGCCACACACACACCACATTCATCACTTCTTCAAAATCGTGGTTTCAGGTATGGCTAAATTATGCAATGGAGAACTATAAAAGTGTGCGTCAACGTCATTCCAAAATTTTTACAGTCTACCTCCAGGATAAGAAAGTTTCTTTGCATTGCAGTAAGTAAGCAATTTAAGCATCTGAAATAACAGAAACCCCAGACAAAAAAAAACACAAGTTCAGAAAAGCCTTACCCATGTTAAAGTATGAACGAGCTCAAGACTGCGGCTGGTTATGATATTTTCCGTCTCGCCGATAGCTGATATCAGGAAAAGTGATTATCGGCAAATTTTCAGTGACCAAAAATACGCACCGCAGAGATTGATTTAAGGTGCAGGAAGGGGGGGGGGTCGTCCGGTCAAGTCGATTTCGAGTCAAAATCAACGCCAAGCGAAGCCACAAACGATGAAGGAATGACCTCTTGGCTTGTGACTTTTTGTCTTTAAGATGCTGCTGTCTCCTTCGGTAGTAGTATGATACTTGCGAAAGCTAATGAATAAAAGGATTGATGACGACTACGACGACTGGAATCAGGTTTCGTAGCTCTCTACTCGCTGCTCTGGACTGAAGTCATGAAAAGTATTCTTTAATTCCTTTTGTTCGTTGCTTATTACTTGTCTTGTTCTTATTGGCACACACCGCAAATGAAATAATTACACACAGATTTGAAATGACGCTAATATTACTTATTGAATGTAATGAGGGAGAGAGAGAGAGAAATAAAGGAGTAGTACTCTAGGAGGAATAAGTATTCGTAGTACAAGTCAGAAGTAGGAATGATGACTGGACTGGAGTAGAGTTTTGAACTGAATTGAACAATTATTGAGAATTGAAGGAAGCAGCTGGACTGATGTAGTTTGGTTTGGTATGGTATATTATATGGTATGGTAATGTATGTTTAAAAGTCTGCTCTTGGCTGTTGTATGTGTCTGACTTTGGTTTACTGACGGAGACACAAAAAGGACAGGAGGACACGTCGACCGACACGACACGGGACGACAACGACACACGCTCAAGAACCACCTTGACTTAACAGCGAAGCCAACAGGACGTCGACATAAATAACTCGAAAACTTATAAACGGAAGAAGGGAAGAACAAGAAGAACCCTTCCAGAAGAAGTATTCGAGTGAATAGTAGTAGTAGTGGAGTGTATAGTACCTATAGTTGCTGCAGACTCAAAAGACTCGCAGTTCAAGTGAAGTGATTCGAGCTCTGAAGATGCTGCTCTGTACTTCGAGTATGTGGACTGTGGAGTGCAGTTGATTCGATTCGATGCTATGGATGAAGTGTATGCTATGGCTATGGTCGGTCGGTCGGTCGGTGGTGCTTGGTTTCTGTCGGTAATGGTATTATAGAATAGTCTACTAGTTTTGCTGGTGGATGTCGTCGCATAGTATAGAACAGTACAGTACAATCTACAATCCACTCCACTCAAAGAGCATAGGTAGGATAGGTGGTTGAACGAAGAGGAGAATATGTTGTAGGATATTTAATAAATGTGTGTGGCCGATGCGATACGAAGCCAATGGCCATCCAAGGACGACTCTTCCTTCACCACTCAAACCCAACTACATACACAGTACAAGTCAGTCAGTCTCAGTTCAGGAGACTTCAGAGGTAAAGAGCAGCGCACTGGCACTAACCTTCCCCCCATATGATATACCCCTCTCCCCAGGTTTTTCCGTCGAACCAACTAACTCCTTCTATCTTGTATCTACTCTCATAGATGGCGCTGTACAATCATACAAATTACATTGCAGCAAAAATAAGTCCGAACTCTCGCCGTCTAGTGTATGAAGTCTATTCCATATTCTATTTCTTACCTTGAATTGCTTTGGGCAAATGTGAAGAAACGGAAGACTTTCATCTTCATCTTGCTATCGGATTTTATAAGTTCTCGGAGGTTGTAACGTAATTCGGTTAAATACCGATATTCTTTTTTTCGTCCTTTCATTTCCTGTTCGATTTGCAGTCATGAGTTTCAACCGGGTAAGCCTTGGGGAATTAATTCACTCGGAGTATCAAATTACTCTAATTACAAAATACAAATGGTTTTAAGTCTAAACTGATCAGTGGTAACAATAATCTTTTTTTTTTACTAACGTGGTTTAATGTTTGCAGTTGTTTTTTTGTACGTTCAACGTTAATGAATGCTAGTTTTTTTTAATGAAATGTTGAATGTGATGGTCTTTTATTTGTTCGCAGTCGTTCATAATGTTGAATATATTATAGTCAAGAGCGTTGAAGTTGAAACTGACACATAATTGGTCAGCAATTGATTGTATTGATTTTGTTCGCACATTTTACAAATTATTGAGCATACATCAATAATGCTAATGCTATCAAATAGAATACTTTCAATTTTTCTTCAAAGATCAATAGTTCCTATTTTATAAAATAGTGGATAACAAAACCCATATTTTCTTCAATAAAACAGTTCAGTGATTGTTTCATATTTAATAGTACATTATTTAATTAATTATTTATTCATAAAAAATTTCAGATGACAATGCAGTACTACAAACTGGGTCAAGCCCTGGCGAAGCAAGCTGCCACGCAGAAGGCTGGTCTGAGAACATCTGCAGTCCGCCGAGGGGTTAGCCAAGGTGAAGTTCATCCTGGGTACAAGAAGCTTCGAGTCAAGATGGAACAATTCCAGGTAATTTGTAATTAGATTTTCGTATTGATTTTAACACTAATATTGACGATTATAATGTAAAACAACTATTAATTATTTGCAGGTCGATGATGGAACTCCAGTGCATTTGAAGGGTGGCACAGTTGACTTGATATTGTACTACATAACTTTGGGAGCGTGCGGTCTTGGTCTTATTGGATGCTTTGACTATTACTATCATGCCGCTTTCCCAAAGAAGCCTGCTGCGTAATAAACTTCATTTTCATCGCATACAAAAGTGGCAAGTCAACATGTAATCCTTCAAAATTCAACACCAATTCAAATTGAATGTTGTACCTATAAAATTCATTAGTCATTCGATAATTCTGGAATAATTCCAAATATTCATTGAATAGTGCTCTGGTGAAGAGCGGAACGTGAACAAAAAAAATGTATGTTCAATATGTAGCAATTATTGTAAATAATAAAACGAATGTTGTATTGAAATAAAAAAAGTAAACTTAGCAAACCTTGGTTCTGTATAAAATATCGATTTTTTAATTATTATAACAGTCTATACTAATTATAATGATTCAGTGTTTAATAACCATTCTTAATGTGGTGTCAAGTGTCAACGAGAAACAGTAACTTAGAATTCAAAATATTTAGAGATAGTAGGGTCTAAATAATCGGAGAAAGTCGTTGCAACGTCAAAATATTCTGATAATTTGAAATTATCCTGTCCTAGGGCTTTGTCACCGACTCGGTTGAACACAGCAGTTTCATTTTTACCTTGATGGGGCAGCAAAACCTGACAAAATGAACCAGATATAATTATTATAGGGGTAGGGTTTATTTTCCTTTCGGCTTTCGGATAGGAGGTATATAATAAAAAGCATAAACAAATAGTATGTTGACTTTGGAAAATTAAAAAATAAAATGTGACTCACACTGGCTTCAGCTACCGTCTTAACTGACTGTAAATCCACTAAAGGAACCATTACCGGACGTCCGTGAGCACATTGAAACGGCGCTTTGCAGTCTTTCAATTTGTTAATTAATTCTTCACACACTGCCAGTTCTAGCGAATCACCGAATTTGATGGCACCTAGTAAAATGTATTTGGGTAAACATATGTCACATACTATACATGCATCCATATATGGATTTTATAAGGCTTTATATCGCGGTATATAGAGAAATATGCCCAGATTAAAATGAAATTGAAACTAAACTGAAAAAAGCTTTTGTAGTTAAAATGCAATAAAATTTCAATAACGTACCATGACAAGCCTGAGAACATAAAATATTAAAAATCGTCTTAGGCATGGCTTGAGAAGATCCTTTAGTATCAATTATATGACGAACTTGTTCTTGTAGCAACGATTGTATCAATCTTTTCACAGTTTCATCTCTTGTTGAGACCGCCTTGTACATAGAGTAAACATTATTGAAATAAGATCAAATAACTCAAACGAAATTATTTATTTTGCTCACCTCTGTAGCAATTTTCGTTGCAAAAACTTTCGGGGCTGACCAAATCTTTACACTGGTCGAGTTTATAATTTCGACTTTAACTCCAATAGACTCAAAATCCTTCATGTACGAACTCATAATTCGCACCTCAGTATCAGTAAAGGTCAGCTGAATCGGAGGAACGATACTAACTGAAATTATCTGCTTTTTCCCTTGAGATGACTCACAATATGACTCTACACAATCAATGCATTAAAAATATTAATTTCTCTGTAATTAACTTCGTAATCAGTTAAAACATACTTTTCATGCAAAGGTAAACTTACCGCTTACAAGTTGTTCTAAGCGAATTCTTTCATGAACTGCGTGTTGGTCAAATAAGATAAGCAACTCTGTGTATTTTTCGTAGAGCGATGTGTTGCAAATTTTAGCCACTATGAACTTATTATCCATTTGTGCTATTACTTTTACATTGGACAGATCTTGTTTTGAAAACCGGAATGAGGTTAGAGTATTTCCAACCTTCTTATTCCAAAAGTTTACTTCCGGAGCCATCAGATTGGACACGGGTATCTCCGTTGGGCCTAACGGTCTATCCCAATATTCAGATACTCTAACTCTACTGTTCGACTCTGCTTCGGC
Source organism: Novacerus sp. FZ-2019 (assembly GCA_036851875.1). Taxonomy (NCBI): domain Eukaryota; kingdom Metazoa; phylum Arthropoda; class Collembola; order Entomobryomorpha; family Tomoceridae; genus Novacerus; species Novacerus sp. FZ-2019. The sequence goes on from JAAXYV010000056.1 coordinate 11,581, forward strand.
AACCTCATCAATTTTCATTTTATGAAGATATCCGTCTCTCCATTTAGAAGAAATTAATTCGTCTAGATTACCTTTAATACATTCCTGAACATTGCTTCCAAGGGATAGAGTAGTACTTTTATTGTCTATAAGCTCAATATTTCCTTTTGGCTTGATTCTGTTAAGACTATCTTCAGGTTTCCAGAATTGAGTGGAACCTTTAGGAAAATATTTTCGTAGCCAATTGTATCGGAAGTTTTTATTAAGCTTAGCAGCTTCTGACGCTGGTACACGGTGTGTTTGAATTATTTTAATCATGTCGTAGCTACTTTCCCCAGTTGTCAAATTAATATAAAGTGTTTTCGATTGCTGATCCTCTGTTTTCAGCCATTGCTGACCATGTGAATCAACTACAACATCACACTCCCAATCACTCCATTGACTTGACTCTGGGTCAATTTCTTCCGCCTTCCATATCTGACTGTCACTCCATTCAGTTGTTTTAACTTGGTTTGAGGGAGCAAACTCTGCCAGCGGTGGAAGCCAATTATGATTTGAATTTGGAAAAGGGACATTTACGCATCCCTGTTCCATCAGGGGGAAAATTGCTTCTTTAATACCATAGGGATCTGGTGTTGGGAAAGGTAAACTGTCCCCGCAAATACTACTGTGGCTCAATTTTTGACCTATTGACAACAGTTTGGGTAATCCAGTGGCTATAATAATTAGAATCATTTTATTATTTACACTTGTTTAGAAATTAAAAAAAAACATAAAAAAAAGCTAAACATTTACATTCTTACCTTGGAGAGGTCGAAATTCATGGCTCAAATTCGGTCTATTCTTGCCCAGATTGGTTGACCTTGCCCCAATGGTAAGGTTAATTGCGGTCACATCGTCGTCTTCTATTAGCTGTTGGTTTGGTACGAACTGCTTGCTCTCTTCAGAGCAGTTTGCTTGCGAGGAGCTCACTTTTATCTGCGTTTTTTCAGGGTTATTGGACAGCGGAAAGAAATATTTTGATGGAATATCTTCACGGTAATTAGATTGGAAGTAGCTACATTTTTCTTGGGTTTCTTTAGCAAATTTTGATACCACGTAATCACATTTTTCTTGGGTTTCTTTAGGAAATTTTGATACCACGTAATCACATTTTCCCTGGGGTTCTTCAGTGTTGTCTGCTGTTAAGTAATTACATACTGTTTCCGTCCCCTCTGGGAAAGGAAATCCTCCCCGACATGTTGAAACTTCTTTATTACGAGTTAATTCGTTGTCATTTTGTTTGCAGTCAAATTGAGTGATGTCTATGTTTCTCTTTTGACTGTCCCCGATAGATTGGATTTTATTTAAAATTATTCTTCCAGTTTCATCACATTCCAGTTCTTCTTTCAATTCTTTACGTATAACTGCTGCGCTATCCATAGATCGTAATTTGTTATCAATTGTTTTCAAGTAAGATCCGAAAACTTTATACCCAAGTAAATCTAGATTAGGTCGAGTCCTCATATTATTACTACGTAATGTACTGTGTGAAACTTGTTCCTCATTGTTATCCTCTATCGAAGTTGATGAGATATGATGGCAAGAAGAATTGGTTTGTACATCTACTTCGTAATCACAATTTCTCTGCCATTGCTTAACTTTGTCAACACCTTTTTGAGTAGTTGGAGATACAACGATAAGAGAACTAGTTTTAGATCTACTGTCATTGTGTTCTCTAGCAGCGCCAGTAGAGAAAACGTTAAGCTTGTTACGACTATCTGACCACTTCTGACTGTTTTGCCAATTACTACCGATTTCTTGATCAGACAGATTAGTTTTATTAGGAAATTGGTGCTTTACAGGTTTTGAATGGTCAACTACTGAAGGAAGTTTGGTATTCCGCCAAGCTGCAAACTTGTTAAATATTGTCGCCGTCAGTCTTGGTTGCCTTGTTGCGACCCGGGGTTTCTTCAGGCCTGTGTTGATACCAAATTTGTTTATTTTATTTTCACTTACAGAATCATTACTATTTAAAATACAGCATTGATCACTACTTTATATTTTAAATACCTAAAATACTTGAATCCTCCTTTTTCCTCCTTTTGAGAGCTCGAATATTTATTACTGTTGATTTTCTTGATACCAACTTCAGTCTTACAGGGGTTTTTGAAACACTAGGTTTACGGCCTGAATTTTCTTCCGAACTTCTACTTTTGTCTCCGGAATCCCATGTATTTCTAGCAGCACTCATTTTCCTGCGAAAGAAATATACAACTTAATTATTGTTTGATTTGCACACAATCGTCTTCCAATCTGCATTAAAAAAAACTTACGTATGTTGGGAACTTTGAGTTTGAGGTGACGATACTAAATTATCTGGATGATGCGCAATCGCCTCACGCACTGCTACTCTGGAATGAACAGCATGTTTTATGTCATGTGTACTGATTTCTTTTCCTAAATCTTTACGTATTCTTTGTAGGCCGGATGTCTCATCAATCAGTCGATGTCTTGAATCACTAGGATAGGTAACTTTCCCTACCAAATTATTTTGTGCATTGAGAGTGGCTCTGAAGCTCATGGCCAGTCCATTACATCCTTTAATAATAGCGTCCCATTTTTTGAATTCAACCTGATTCTTTTTTGGGTCAAGCGTAATATCGTATTCATCAAAAGGACACTTGATATTTATTACAAATACGGGATACTTGTCTGTTCTTGGCGACCCACCCTTTTCTTTATTAAACGATTGAAAATTATCATTTTTACATCCTTTTTCGATTACTTGTGATAGAGAGTGATGGAGGGCACGATGAACTTTACTTCGGGAAACAAGTCGTTTGTTGATATAAACTATCTGATAATTTTTGTTAAGATGAGTGTCTTTGCTGATAAGACCAGTGAAGTAGAATGCATCATGTTGACAATTTTCTTCTATCAAGTTTTGGTGTTTACTCATTCCACTTTTCCAACAAAAAAGCTGTTTAAATGACTCTCCAAGTGTACTGACGCTACGAACATGTAAAATGAGTTTTCCATTACTGTTGTTCTTGAAATCAAAGGAAACGTGAGAGTTGATGAGTGCAATGTGTTCGAGACAATGTTTAATCTCTTCTAACTGTATTGCTCTATCAACCCTTTTCTGACGAACCGGAAATCGAGCTAAGAGATTCTCAACAGTGATAGTTGTTCCATGTGACTGACGCTTGGAGTCTGCTGCTTTTTTAATTGATTGGGAAACTCCATTTTTAAATTTTCGGATGTACCCATGGTCATCTGATAATCGACTTCTTGACTTTGAAATTATTTCGACTGAAGTGGAAATATCTATGATACTGGCCAAAGCTTCACCACGAAAGCCATACGAACGGAGGGCATGAAGGTCTGGAAGGGAATTACATTTACTAGTTGTGTATCTGTTAGAAAATAATGTACTAACCTGTTTAAAAAATTACAAATTCAAAAATTGCTTTGAAAGGTTTTTTATTTCAAGATTAAATAAATTTTACCGTTTTCCTATAACTTCCAGGTCCTCTTTTGTTAATCCATCACCATTATCTTCAACTTTTACAGTGAAAGTCTCTAAACTAACTCCAACGTAAACATTTGATGCTTTTGCATCAATGGAATTCAAAACCTGACCAAAGGAGCAATAAACTAAACTAGACAAACATTTACATAAACACATACAGAGTTCAATTGCAGTAACAATTAATTTCTTACCAACTCTTCTACACATTGTGCAACATTATTAATGGTAATACCCGATCGCACCAGACTTTGAACATCCTTAGTTAAAACTCTACATTTCGTTCTTGAGTAACCTCGGTCATTGTTTCCACCTTCCATGATCTCCTGTGTGTAACTGCAATAATTAAGAATATATTATAAATATGAGTTTGGCATTTGTATAATTGTATGTCTACGATTATTTGTGGATTTAATACGCAATCCTTCACCATAAAACATTTTAATCTGTTAAAAGCATTGAAAGATTTTTTCTTTGAGGGAGTCAATAATTTCTGTACAATTACATTTACATTATTTACATTTTGTAATTCTTATAATAGAAAGGAAATTCGTCTTTAAAGGCAGTCATGTATACATAGACCAATGTTTGTAATAAATGCAACATTATTAAACTCTGTTATGTTCTATTTTAAAATTATTAATCTGTGTACAGGAAAAACTTTGTTAAGTTTAATGTAATGGGTAGCCCCATGCCTCGTCTTGACTTTTTGACGCAGTGCAGTAATAAGAAATACATACACTTTTCAGAATTGAACAACGGTAATCATTATACGTAAGATTAAATTAAAATGTTATTTCCATTTATATATTATTTTCACTATAACTTACGTACCCACCACTACCATACAAGCTATTTCAAGTTGTATCCATGTTGCAATTTAAAAAACAATCACATTTAATCTATATACAACTGTAACAGTTTTTTTAGTGTCAACAAGCAAGGAAAACAAAAACAATGGTCAATTATATTTATGGAATGAATTACCAAAATTAGACATGGTTTACTCCGCAGTTTCTATCTCTGCAGCTGATACTGTTTATTGGAAACAATGAATTTAATGACATAAAAAGACGTTTTGAACTATTGCTGTATAAATCAAATGGTAAAGTGTTGTGGCAAAATTCATAACAATTGTTGGCAATGGCAATAAAATAAGTGTTTACATTACTATTCACGGTAATAAAAACCATAATTTTGAATTTGAGATTAATTGGCCCACACTTTCGAGATTTCGAGATTGAAAGTGTGAGCCAATTAATTTCAAATTATGGCTTGTATTATCGTAAAAAATTACGCAAATAATTAAAGAATTAAAAATAAAGAAAACTGGAAAAATGGGGGGGGGGGGACATGTTTTTTTTTCTA
>JAAXYV010000057.1:0-17304 GCA_036851875.1 Novacerus sp. FZ-2019
ACAAAACTTAGCTTAAAACTTTTCTTCTACATAGTTTTCAAATCATTTACATCAACGATGCACCTACTTGTATGCAATTGGAATTAATTCGTTTCATTCTTAAAAATTCTTCAATCAACGGATTTATATGCTCTTTCTGGGCGTCCGACAACTTATCAACAACTGCAACAAGTTTCTTCATAAACCCTACATCTGTTTTTTCATCCCCAAGAAATATAGTGCAGAAAGGTTCAATAAACTCTGCAATTTTATCCTTTTCCACAAGAGCCAGTGCTTCAATGACGGCTAAAAATTGCAAACAAATTGAATGACCCACAGTTTAAGTCGATATACTGTATTCCTAATAATAATTAATGTAATTTTATACGTGACAACTAACTTACCAATAGTCACTGATAGAGTGGGCTGGTAACCAGCCTCTGAAATTGCAGAGAAAAATGATATGACCTCTTGTTTGTCCTGTACTCCACCCATTTCCAACAGCATAGTCATATTAGGATGTACTTCCTCCAAAATTTGTGCCAATTTTTGACAGCTCTATAGACAATGAAAAAAAGTAAAATGCATATGTAAACTGGTAAAGGTAGAAAAACAATGGAACCAAAATATAAATCATACTCAAATCATAATAAAAAAAACAATGTACTTGTAAGTATACGATGTACGACCGCTTAGATTTTACTAAATCAGACTCTATAAAATCCGTATCTAAAGATTGAGAATCTTCTTCTTCTTGAGCATCATGATTCGCAATCTTTTTGAAGAATGCTAAGTACAACTGAGCAGAATCCAATTTATCTACAAGATCCCTATGAAACAAAGGTACGAAGACACATTTTATATTACCAGGAAATTGAGGCTTACTGAATGTGAATATAATTTATAGTGCAAACTTACTTAAACGACATATGAGTATTCCATTTACGAATAGACCAGTAAAACGCTTCACAGGCATCCCAGAATAATTCTGCTTTCAATAGTTCAGCAATCACAATCAAAGCTTGGTCAGGATCCTATATTAACCAGGACCCAAACTTAAGTCAAATGGAACCAATATCATGTTTCGAACATTTATACTTTGCAGTAATAATAACAATGCAGTCACGGTACCTGTATTTTTTGCTCCAATTCTACATCCTCAATATTCACCGTTTCATTTTTGACTTGTTCAATGAATTCCTTCACCACTATGTTCCTAAAACGGTCCATATCACGGACATCCCCACGAAACAACTTAAACAATTCTTTGCGATGCTTTCCTACTTCGTTACGAAATTCTATCTGTCCAAACTGTACAAAACATAAACACTATATAAGATAAAAATCATTTCGAATAAAGTGTATAACAGTTCAAGTTTTCGTTTTACAAACCTTCACAATAATTTGGTAACGGTTAACAATAGATATAACCAGGCTAACTGCATTCTTTCTTGTCGTTACGGCTTTATCCAAAAGTCGAATCTTTCCCTCGATCAAACAATAAACTGCTTCCGGTGGATGAACCTCTTCATTGTCCACCAGTTTTTTAATTAATTGAAGAGACTAGCACAATACAAAATCAAGAGTGAACGTAATGAACTTAAAACATGCATATGTACATTACTGAGCTGAGCATGAGCATCTAGACCAAATCTTACCTTGTTACGAACATTTGCATTAGTATCTTTCATATGAGCTAGCAGAACATTCCTCAAAAGCTCGTGGCGAAGGTTTTCGTCTTCATCTGAACTCTCTCTTTTCATCCATGTAAGCAACTCATATGCCGAAGACAAAACTGCACTTCGCACTGTACTGGACTTTAATATGAAACAGTAAAATATAATAAAAATACTGATGGATGATTGAAATTTAATTAGATTTATCAGAATGCATTCCTACCTCTGATTCCAAAAAGTGTACCACAAATGGAAGCGCAGTTATAATACCTAAAAAATAAAGTCAATATTATATTAGTATTATAAATAGAGATATGCCTATCTGGAATAGACCTATGGCCTGAGCAGGTGGCTCCTGACCTTGTGGTCAGGTAGGTAGGTGGTCACTCCCATATAATACATACATACCTACATAGATGACTAAATCAATGTAGAAATCAATATATATATATATATATATTCTATCCTTCTTTATAGGTATTGAATAAATGCCGAATTTGATTTTGTTCTATTGCTTGCTAGACAGAAAATGGAGCAGACAAATTACTTAAAGAATTTACTTTTTGGACACAATTGAGTCATCTCTATAATGAATGTTGCAAATCCTTTATCAGCAGCTGTTTCTCGTTGCAACTGATTGAAATGAACTTCATGAGCCTCTCTCATGGCATTCGGAACAATGGTACATCTTCCGTACTTCCTCTCTATGAGCTCAATCCCCCGACTAATCACTTTAGCGATGTCTTCTGTTCCCTTTAGTAACTGTAGACAACCAATTTTACTTCGACTCATCCAACTTTATTCATTTCCTCGGAGTATAAAATTATCAATTCACAGAAACTTACAGGGATTAGCCGTGATAATAGTCCGGTCTCTTCACCGCACCGGGATGCAAGAATACCGAAGATGTCGAAAATTTCCTCAGCACTTTCTTTATTATTAATGAGTATATCTGCAGTGTTCTTCACAACAGTGCAGAAAGTTAGTGTTAAGAAGCTGGAATAATAAAATAAAAACTTGTTATTACAACGTTACATTCCAAAGGAACTACAAGGAAGAAGATAGGAATTTGAGGGGATTATTGTATAACTTAAATATACTCTCTAGTTGCTGTATCGACTTGTACCTGTGTACTGCTGTTATTAATTTTAATTTTAATGTTTTAGCAAATAAATATCCAAACTAGATTGCAGAGTTAGTTCATATTGAGCTCTTGTACCTTACCAGTCATTGAGCTGCACTTGCAGTCAATTGAATCTTTCAAGCGAATACAATACAATGCAATACATTCACAACTGATCTATTATTCAAGTGATACGAAATATAAAATCAAGGTTTTGAATGGCCGAATTATTTTCTTACCGCATGAAGTTTCCACCACCTTGGAACACATACTCCACAGGATATTTAATCAGAAGAAGAATTTGTGTTGTTAAATCACTTCTTGTTTTATTCCAAAAGTTATACCGAGATTTGTTCGTCTCAGTGGTCACTTGTTTTTTACCACGTCGCTGAAATGAGAGAATTATAAAAATAGACGTTAATTTCTTAGCAAAAACATAAAATGCTACATAACATAAACATAGAGTAATCTAAAAAAAAATTAAAATTATTTCTGTGGAATTGTTGTAATTTATAAAAGAGAGTTGTTGTTCAGTATTTATAAATAAAAAGATTAGCTACAATTCAACTTCAGTTTAACTTACCTTAACGGCTTGTCCAGCTGTGGTAATTGTAGCATTCTGGCCATCTGCTAGAATTCGAGTCTCAATCTCAGTAAAACTTTTGTAGATTAAAAAAAAGCAGACACCCACAGACTTCATCAACTCTTGTTTCTTATCATTATCAAGTTTTTTCAACTCTTCATCTTCCTCTTCTATTTCGCTTCTTATTTTTTTCAAAGCTACAGCAGATAATTCAGGACATTAAATTATAAAAAAGTACCTATCAGTGTCTACAGTACATTGAACTTCGTCGCCTTATCTTAAATGATTTCGACTAATTCATGATTAGTCAACTTACCACATTTGATAGCTTTAAAGCTCAACAGAAGGAGATCAGGACTACATCTCGCAATTTTCTTGAAAATGCACGTCAAATTTTGATATTGTTTAACGATATGGAAACTTCCTTCATTTGTAATATCTTCACACAAGGCTAAATATAAATAAATTAGTTATACCATATCTTACAAATGTACCCATGTATCTGATGCTGATCAGTTGACAGTTTTTCAGTGCATCAGTTTATTCAAACACCAACCTCATGTTAGTATATCCGAGCAACCATATAGAAGCTTCGCCTATAGAATCCAACCTTATAACCGTCTATCCTTGGGGTATTTTGAGTACTTAAGCAGCTGAAGTACTCCAAGCTATCCGTGGGCAACATTCTTCTTTGGATATTTGATTAAATAATTACGCGGCGGAACGTTTGATTACACATAACGATTTGAACCAGTCGAAGGTCATAATAGAATTAGTACACGGGTACAGGTCATTAATAACCAAGGTAGCCAAATGCTTGACAGAGCTTGACAGCATTTCAGTGGTGGGAATTATTTGTTAAAAATCAGCTAATCTGAACAAATGTGAAAAATTAAATTAATACTGTTATAGCTTTGGAACCATTCAGTCTGGTTACCATGACAGCGAAAAATGTTGTTAAGATGGGAAATGAATTGTGAATTCAAAGAAAAGAATGGTTTTCATGGCAACGAAAAAAGTGGTTATCATGGCAACGAAAAAAACAGATGTCATGGTAATGAAATATTGGTTGTCTTGGTAAAGAAACAAAATGATTGTCATGGCAAAAAAGAAAATGGTTATCACAGCAACGAAAAAATTAGTTGTTATGGCAACGATAAACAGGTTGTCATTGCATCAAAAAGTGGTTATCATCGTAACGAAAAAGCGGTTGCCATGGCAAAAAAGTAAGGTATTAAGAGAATTGACATGAATTATGTTCAAGTGGATAAACAATTGGAAAGCAGACATAATGTATAGTATGAATGAACCCTCGGAGTGGTTTCGTCAAGTTGTGTACGCAAAGTTTATATGCTGAAAAGCATCGACATTATAAGAACCAAAAGGGGATTATTCATCTAATACCGCAGTTGAACTTTTTTTAGCACAGCAATAAATTTCGTGATACGAAGGTATGGAACAGTCTCACTATGTACTGTTTGGTTCTATAATTTAATACTACCTATATCTATTACCAATACATTTGTACTCCCTAAGTAATATTAATTCTGCTACATAATTCTAAATTGAAAATAAATTGTATGTTCTTTATCACAAATAATTCGCTGGTTAGTTTCTGTGGCGGTTTAGCCTGATGGAGATCAAAGATATAATCAGCTGCTTGTTGGACATTTGGTCAAATGAGTAAAGTAAAATCATAATCAAACCAAAATATAAATAAATAATTAAATAAGCAAATCTCTCTCTCTGTTGAACATTAATTGGTAACTGCTTCCATTGCAACTGCGAAAAACATTTATTTGGCGGCTAACTCTTGACTTGCATTTAAAAATGTACTAACAATCTTTGATCTGGTAGCATTAATTTAAATCCAATTATAGCTCATATTTTATTAGTAAACAAAATTGACAGTAAAATATATAAAATTCATAGCTTTAAAAATAATCACAGTCATACCCATCTCCCTTCCGAATCAACCTTTAACTAAAATTAATAATGATGAATTTGTACCACCAACCAATTTGATCAACCAAAAATGTAAATATAAAAAAAATATAAATATAAAAAAAAATATAAAAATATTTACCGCGTATACACTCTGGGTCGACATCGTCCGCATCCACATCATCACTTTCTGGACCCAATTCCGCTCCGGCATTCATCAAAATTTTCCTCAAGTCTGACTCCTCCATAGTTCTAACAGAACACTATTTCCTCAATGGACACTTCCGATGAAATATTAATCAATCAAAGTTATCGTAATTATTGTACTGAATACCAAATGGTTGATTATTCAACATTCAACAATTCTGATATCCAACTAAAGTAATCCAACGAACGACGGAAGACTGATACAAAATGCAAAAAGGAAGACTAGGGTCCCGCTCTTCTTCTTCCCTCCAGTTACCGATTGGCTCTTCGGCTAATCCACCGCTAACTTCAAACCTTTTTATGGTAAACTTTATTTATTTGATGAATTTGAGGTGGATTAAGGTGAGAAATTAACTGGTGATGTGTTACACATCCAGGCGGTCCTCCGAACTGACCAAACGTGTGACTGGTGTGCTAATGAAGACAGTTGATGATTTATCATTTCAGTTCATATTATAAACTTTAAGGTATACAATCAAAAGTCAAAACTAGTCAGAGTTAATTTCTTGTCAGTGTGTTGTCATTGCTGGTGATAATCTATCAACAATCTCAATTTGAGCACAAACACAATACAATACAGACAATTGAAAACAACAATAGAGTTATTTACATACGGTCAAGGCAAGGGTCAAAGTCAGTTTAGTGAATACTAGGTATTGATCATAATGTTGGAAGAATCTTCCGATCAGAAGGCGACGCAGGTTTCGTCTTGCTCTGGGGCGGAAGCTATAGCAGAAGCAGAGACAATTACAAGTTCAACTAGCTCAGCCAATATGACGTTATCAGCAACAGCACTGAAACAAATGGATCCTAAACTTTTATGTATGATGTCTAATTTAGCCAACAACTATTCGATGTATTGTCAAACCGATCTTTCATCACAGGTATAAAATTGTAATCGATTTTCTTTTTGTGTAACTAATAGGCCTGCAGTTTTCTTTGTAATGTACAAGTTAATCTATGCCAAAATTGTTTTTTTGCAGGCTTCAAGGCTAGAAGAATTCATTTTAGAAAGCGTGGCCAAGCTGGAAGAATTTCAGAGTCTCTTTGAAATGGTCAGAAACTAAATGAGTGTAGTAATGCAATATCAATAATTACAAGAATTTCTTTGTGAACTTTCAAAAATTCCAAATTAAGGATCAGATAAGGAATAGTATGATGGGTGTAAAAGAAAGAGCATTTACAAAATTTTTGATGACCCTATATAGACAGTTTAGTCATATATAAACGTTAATTCATCTATTCAGTTAATGTTTTGTATTAAATATATATATAATCCAGTTTACATTGGGAGCTAACCTTTATTATTTTTTATACTTTAATGGCTTAAAATTAAGTAGAAATATCGTTTCTTAAATTAAATGTCAGTAACTTAGAGTAAAAAAGTATTGTTTTTGTGTAAAATGTTTTATTAACCTGCGAAGACTGGAAGAGTTAAATTATGAATCACAATATTTATTAAATTATTTTTTATTTTCTTTCAACTCAGAGGCCAAATTTTATACGCTTAGCTGATGTATCCTTTCTTGTGTAAATAAATGTTGTAGTACGATATGTTTCTTTGATTTATAAAAGATTTTAATTTATGGGGATATATTTCACTTTTTGTGTCAAATATTCACTGTTAACAAGAATATGTATACTATTAAATGTTTACAGAAAGAAAGCGAAAATAATGAGTGGTGCCAAACGATTCTTCCAGAGATTATCCAGCAAGGAAAAGTTCTTAATGAAGTACTTAATCAACGTTTAGACACGCTTCAGTCATTAACGGAAGCAGCAAAGACAAGCCTGGACCAACTAGAGGTTCAAATAGTCCAAGCCGAACAAGCTTTAGGAATGTCGTCGTCATCTTTTCGCTCTGTGTTCAAGTATTTTGTAAGTACACCTTAACTTTCCATTTAGAGTATACTTTATTTATTTAATAACTAACATCATTTATTTAATTTTTAACAGGTGAAAACTGAAGTGTCATCTGCTTCTGTTACTAGTCTGCAACAAAATCCCCCTCCACCAGTTTTACTAGACGTGGACCAATTCTTTACACCCGCCACTTAATATATATAATGCATGCTACTGCTGCTTATTATAAAACATTTTAGAGATAGAAATACATAATATTCGTTTATTCCATTTAAAACTGAAAACAGCTAACTAATAAACATGTTAAAATTTTATGTTGCATAAATACATACATACGTTTAAAAGTTTGCAAATGACAAGTTCAAAAATAACAACCTTAAATAATACTAAATAATATTGATAATTTATTTTAATTGTACAACGCTGATGATGGCAACTTGTGAAAGCTATGGCAGCAGGTAGTGAGATTCTCATTGGTGTGGGCGCTTTTCCAAGCGACTTTTGGAGCCTTGGACTATTGTTTGTAATTCATCCTGCAGGAATTAAGAGAAGATATAATATGATGTTAGAATCGTTTTTACACACTCCATCCATTCCATTCCGCGTAATTAATTTTTGTTTGCAATTGCTATGTTACTTACTTCACTGTGGTCGAACAGTATTACTGACCCTCTTACATGAGATTTGTTCTTGGAGAGGTGTTGAACTGCGTGGGGAAGACACAGCTCGAACTCTCGAACCTTATTACTTACCTGCACACCATAATTATGTGAAAATTAGTTGAGTATGATTTATTCCTAGCCTGATAAATAGTTTGAATGGGGAATTTTATGACAACTCATAAGATTCAAGTTTAGGATAATGTTTAAAGTATTACCAAAGACAGATGCAAAATATAATTGCAAGTGTCACATTGGTGAACATGGTCCTCCTCTCGCTTATTTTTCTTCTTAGCAACTTTATCCGGATTCGGACCCATTTTACCAGAAGATAATCCCATACCTAATAGTTTTTTCCTCAACGAGTACTCTTCCTTCAAAATTTCTTCCATTAGAGGAAGAGCCTATAGTAAAATGTTAGAAATAGAATTATCAAGAACTTATGTTATTTACATTCCGCCTTAGTTGGAAAAGGTAATTTTTATTTCTTACAATTTGCAACGTATCAACAGATCCGCGGGTATCCAAGAGAATACTTAGGAGAAGCTTTTCCAAAGCAAATACTGGCGGCTCTTTACTATCACGGATATCCTTAAGACAACAAACTCAAAATCAAACACCAGTTTTTATGAAATTATTACATTTTATACAGAACACTGCTAACCTTAAATGTTGCAAGGCATGTGTGAAGCCAGGCAGGTGGTGCAAAACAGACACTTTCAGATACCAAGTAACCAGTGCAAACTGCAGATGTAAAGGATTTTGGGAAAACAACCAGAAATTCTCCAGGCTTTTGTACTGCACGGGCAAGAGGGATTCCCTTGCTGAGAAGCATTTCAGGTGGCACCTAAAATTGCCAAAAATATGTTTGTGTCAAAGTATTTTTACGTTTCACAACATTGCAAGCGCAAGTACATTAATTTGCTATTAGAATATACCATAGCTGAGTCAGAGGCCAGCCAAATCTTTTTAGTTCGCCTACATTGAAGTGGCATTAATTCATTCAATGCTTTACGAAATACATCTTCATGAGTACCTGGGATTGAATACCTAAATGAATACAAATGTTTGAATATTATTAAATCTTGTCCTACTGAAACTCGTCAATTAGACAAGAAGCATGAGTGTTAAGTACAAATATGTTTAAGAAATACCAAATTTTGTTTGCTCCAGAGTGTAAGTACTCGATCCAAGGTAAAGCGTGAGGATCTCGGTACCAACAGTAAGTTGTGAATACCATTGCCATATGTAATGTCGGAACTGTGGTGCCTAGAAAGAAAATTGAAACAATAATTATGTAAAAACTCTGCTTATAAATAGAGTAGATAGTAATCACACCTTACAAGGAGGGTCGCAACTGAAGAAGGAAACAAATAAATAATCCTGTAATTTACCCATGACAGATCCCATGCTACGAAGTGCAGATCCGTGACTGTTTGCTAAAACTTTAAGATTCCAAGGATGTTTCGAGGCAGCTTTTGGAAGAGGAAATCCCCATCCTACACCGGCACAATCAATGCTTCCAGAATAAACACAAAGATGACGAATTCTCTCCCTGACCATTTTCCAATACTCTGTTTCAATTTCTGAACACGAGGGTTCTTTTCCTTGAAAAAGTAAGCTCAGTGTGTTTCGGGCCACTCGGTAATACGCACTTAGGGGTGTACTTTTTCCCTACAATCATCACAAACATTTTATATATTACATAGTTATTCTAAAAAGACAACTTTACAGTCCTAAAATAACCTTGCGAAGGCTTTAATATTTAATATTTCTCACTTTAACAACACAGTCGTCCAACTCCTCCAATGGATCTTCTTCGGAATCGCTGTCATTGTCACCATCTCCTTTTTGTAATAGTCTCTTCTGCCTATTTTTCCATCTTTCCTCTACTTGATTCATTAACTTTTTCCTCTCACCTAGATTCATAAATAATTATTGTTTACAATGAAAATACAGTATACTTCACACAATATGGATTAACTGAAGTTAAATAATTACTAGTTACCTTCAGAGAGCATTTCAAATGGCAAAACATATTTGACGTAAATGCCATCCAATTTAGTAGCTCTGTCATTAGCTGCTTTTGGAATGTGCATTGCATCCGACACCTTATGCCACTTCTGTTTTTCAATGACTTCTTTCAAGCCTCCAAAGGATTGAACGGTGTGATAGAGTGTTGACAAATCTACTTCCATCCCTCCCAGAATAGGTGGAGAAGATACATCCACGTTAGATTTGCGTAAGTGCTCTTTGATTGATGCTGTTTCATGTACATTAGGTCCCCATCGTTTAAACATTTTATGAATGTAATGATTGTACGCTGTAAATCTCATGTCATCTTCAACGTTACATTCCGGCTAAAAAGGAATACAAAGGTTTACTGATAAAACTTGTGTTCGGTTTGCGATTCGAATGAACACATAATGTTTCATTAATTGGTTTGCAGGATATTATTAATTAAAAGTATCACTCACTCTGAAACATCGAGGTGGTACAATTCTGGCCATTCCAAACTTTTCGGCTTCTTTCCGAATTCCTTCTATGTACTTCAAAGGATCTTGAAATTGATCCTCATCAGGATAAAACGCTGGGACCTCCTGTACTTGTAAATCTTTGGTTGCTTTCTCTTTAACTTTATCTGAGTGTTTAGAGCCACCGCTACTGCTGCTACAATTCTCATCCGACTTTGAATGCTTTTCTGAGCTTTCTGTAGGTGTTGCTGTCGATATTCTGGACGGGGGTGATCTACATGGTTCTTCCACGTCTATTGGCTCCGTCGTATTTTTAAGCTGTAATAATTTGTTGAAAGGATCTGAACGAGGTTCTTTGGGATCAGGGGTAGTATTTGGCAGGCTTTTCTGATTCCTACTCAAGATTGAGAAAAAACATTAAGTAAGATAAAAAATCAAATTATCACGTAGACAAGAGCATAATTAGAGTTGGCGTGCAATTATTTATTTTTGTTGTAATTTACTTTTTGGCAGAAATGCCGACATATGTGACAGGATTTGTCGAATCTTTCCGGACAGTAAGGGGACTCGGAGGTTGTGGTATAACAATCTGCTTTCGCTTTTTCCCTCCACTCTTCTCTTTCTTGGTATTACTATTATTACCATCTCTGCTTTTAGATTGTTTGGATGACGATTCTTTGGCTTGGCATGAGCTACTGGATGTTTGAGTTTGTGTAGGAGGAATAACGACTGTTTTAGAGTTGCGGTCAAATCGTGGCACAATTGAAACATTCGGGAGATTTTGTAGAATAGAGAACCCTTGGGATTGAGCACTGGTCGCTGGTAGCTGTGTTCCTGATATAGTCACACTTGTGGAGTGAGGAATCATATTTGACACACTTCTGATAGAGACTGGAAGGTGATGAGACGTTGGCTGTTGTTGTTGTGGGTGTTGTTGCAACTGAAGCTGTTGTGGAGGTTGTTGCATCTGAAGTTGATGTTGTTGAGGGTGTACTATAGAAAGAGGCAGGACGGATCCCATGCCCATTTGGGTACTCATTACTGAAGACTGAATCATTTTTCCAGCTGGGAGAGGCACTCGAAAAGCAGAGTAATGGGCTCTTCCATCCCCTGACCAAAGTGTTAAAGGACGTGTCATAGAAATGTGAGAATGAGAATGTGATCCGGTTGAAGAAACGTGTGGAGCACCAACATGGGATCGAGGCACTGGGAAAGGGAAATTTAGAGGATTATCTGCCCCAACAATAGGCCTCACCAGTGGAATATCTAAATTTGCAGCAACGCTTCGAATGTGGGTTTGGAGAGTAGCTGCAGTGGAAATACTTGTAGAGGAGAAGCAAAGAGGACTTGGGGTGAGAACCCGGGGTCCTGATATATTACCAAAAGTTTGGACTGGCAAAGACACAGGGATATTTAGGTGATGTGGAGGACCCATTGTAAAATCTGGATTACCTCCTCCAACCAATTGAATACTACTCATTATAGGAGGAGCCATATGAAGAGATTGGTAAAAATCTGGTCTTGAATATGGAATAAAATGTGGTTGTGAAGCCAAGTTCAAATCAGGCATATAAGACATGTTAATATTTTGATGATGTGTGGAGGTTGAGGCTGTCAAGTGCGTATGGGTGATGGATGCTGATGTTTCAGTACAGTAAATGTTAGCCATTTCCACACCTTCCTCAATGTCCATATCAACTTGAATGGCTATGGATGTTTTTTCAACCTTTGGTTTTGGAGGTTCTTCTTCATTCTCCTCGTCCGATGAAGATGAGGAAGAAGGAGAAAGTGATGGAGTTGTGGATGATGAATTGGATTCTGAGTCAGAAGAACTAGTTTCGCCTTCATCATCCGCACTGCTAGAACATTTCTCTCTTCCTTCAACCGCTCGTTTCTGTTCTACAAGTCTTCTCATTTCTGTAGCGATTGATTTGCTTTCCTCACTAATGCTGGAAGTAGTTATGGCTGCTTCTACTACAGTCGTTGCTAAGATTGACTCTTCAATGACGCTATCAATAGATTTCATTTTGGCATCTCCGTCCTCATCTTCAGAAGGGCTGCTTTCTTTTTTCTCTTCAACTTCTGAATCACTACTTTCCTTTCGTTCTTCAACTTCTGACTCACTACTTTCTTTTTTCTCTTCAATTTCTGACTCACTGCTTTCTTTTTTTTCTTCAGCTTCTGATCCACAGCTTTCTTTCCTTTCTTCAGCTTCTGAACCACAGCTTTCTTTCCTTTCGTCTACTTCCGAATCACTGCTAAGCCCATTTGATTCACTATCGTCTTTGTTGCTGCCTTGTGGACTTTTTAATTTCGTTGACAATGGTTTTTCTGTTTCTACTTCATCACTTTTTGAAACCAGTACCTCGTTGTGTAATGAGCGTAAATCACTGCAAACACTGCTAACGTTGCTACTGCTCCTACTACTGCTTTCTGAATCCGAATCGGAGTCGGTATCCTTGTTTGAACTAGAAGAGGAAGAAGAAAAGTTGGATCGCTTGCGAGGGCCTACAGAAGCTGTTTTTCTGGCAGCACCTTCAGCTCTTCGATCACAAGTAGCCATTGGAAGAGTCAATCTCCGTCTTGTTAATAGTTTAGGACTTAAGATCTTCTCTTTCATCTTTGTTCCTTTCTCAGACCGTGTGCTCTGACTCCTCAGAATTCTTTTTTCCGGAGATTTTGGCTTAATTGGTCTCACAGGCTCCTTTGTCACTCTTTTCCGTACAGCCATTGGTATGGATTTCGTCTTGGAAATTGTGCTATTGCTACCTTTTACTTGCTTATTTGTCGTCAATTTTAATTTTGATTTCTCTTTTGCAGGATTTTTTCCTTTCTGTTCAATCCTTTTGAGTGATGCATTGTACTGTTTTTCCAAGAATTTTGTCTCTGAAGAGCTACTATTGCCGGAACCTTCACTGCTATTTCCCCGATTATCGCCGCTTAAGTCATCATCATCAGAGCTGAATCCCTTTAGTAGACCCAAAAATATGGACGCCATTTCTTTAGTTTTCCTCATTCTTCTTCGTGGACTGCCTTCTGATTTACTGTGATGTGGAAACGATAACTATGTTTAGTCTTGCAAAGAATTTTGAATATAGTGTAAATAAATGATCATTAATTACCCATCTTTTTTGGCACTAGTCCTCTCTTTAGGCTGCTCAGGAGAACTTTCCTTTCGTTTACTTTTGTCCTTTTCCTTTTCCCTTTCTTTCTCCTTCTTTTTTTGTTTAGGCTTAATTTTTTTAACAAATTTTTTCTTCTTCCTCTTTTTTACAGCGTACATAGGTAGTTCCCGAAGTGGTGACTTAGTGGATCGTTGAGAGGCCCTAGTACCCATTCGACGGATGGCTGCAATCTTTCTTACAGTGGGTTTCGCAGGATTTGGTTTCATTACAAAAGCCTTTCCATTTCGAAGAGATCTAACAACTGGTTCTGAATCACTCTCAGATTCACTTGATGAACTTGAGTTTCCTGCAAAAGTACATTTTTATTTTCCCACAATTGCTAACTTTATTCGATATTCGTAGAAGGAAATGAAATGGGCAGCCATAAAGGGAAGCAGCAAGCAAGGGGTAGTGATACAACCACTTCAAACAATAAGCAAAATGCAAGGATGGCAATCAAAACAACACTAACAGAATTTTAGCTTGGCGGTTAGCACTTTAGCATAAACTATTTTTGATATGCTTTATTAGTAAACGCAAAAATAAATAAAACAGGAGAAAAAGCACTTGTACATAAGTATGTTGAAGATGGTCATCAGAAGACAAGATGTTCAAGCAGAAACAAAACCATCAACCAAGAATGAATGAAGCAAATCATCGATCATCGAAACGAAACCATAGGCAAATATCAGAGACGCATCATTTGAGTACAACTGCAAGTCAAGACCCGTCGAAGAAGTTCACCTGAGCTAGCGGTCGCTGTGAAAGACTTGGAGTTGGTATGTGTCACACCGTAGATTATATCTGGAGATGGAGCATTTCTGGATTGAACTTTTCTATAATAAATCAAATTCCATTAGCATCGAGTCAGCATAAAAAATACCTTCATTCAGGAATTGAACAAATACAACATAAAATCAAGTCTTGGACAAGCTACAACTTTATACACCATTTCGATGAAATAAAATACTTACATAACTGCTTTGGACGATTTAACCACTTTAGGTTTGCTTGCCTGCCCAGATTTAGGAGGAGATTTCTCTACTGTCTTGGACTTGGATCGTGTGAGAATGACGCTACGCTCTTTGACTGAAACAGTAAAATTACTTCATTTTAAACCATCAACAGAAAATAATGTATTATTATTTTAATTACTCACGTACCTTTCTTGGTTATCATTGAGATCACGGAGAGAGCCGGCTTAGTTTTTGCGAGTCGTTTCTCTTGATATTTCAACTTAAGTGCCGTCATCGCAAATCTTGCATCTTGTTCATTGATTCTGGATGGCTTTGGTGGTGATGGCAGTATCGGCACAGTACTTTTTTTCTTCTTTGCTTTTGAGAGTGCAACATTTTGAACTATAGGCAATTTCCCAGTTTGTTTGACAACCGCCTTCTTCTTTGAACTATTGATTTGTTTGGAAGCTAATTTGTTCATGCTTTTGCTTAATGCTTCTTCTCTTTTTGCTTCCTCTTTCTGGGGAGTTTTCTGGGCCAGTTTATGTGAAACAGAACTACTGGTTGCTTCTTTAGACTTTGCCTGAGAAGACGACTGAGCACCAGATGTCCCTTGACTACCTGATTGCCCTTCTTGCACCCCATTCTTTTCAGAAAGACTCAACGGTTTAACGGACTTAATAACTTCGTCCTTTTTTTCTACTACAGGATTAAAATTGAAAAAGTCCAAGTCTGGAGGTAATACTGGAGTTCCTGTATTAGAAACAAATGAATAATTAGTTAATTGCTTCAAGGTTTAGATTATATACTCAAATAATTCAACACATTTTACAGATACGTAAAGCATTCTGCAAAATCGCCTTTAATCCTATAGTCTTATACAATTAAAATGAATAAATGTAAATTAAAGGGATATGCTTATTGAACCTCTATAGCAGAGAAACGTTAGAAAATCCTCCGTTTTAGGCCGTTTGGAAGCTGGAAAAGGAGGTATGGGTGAAAGAACTCTTTTACGCAATCGCCCTTCCCCCCGGGTCTCTTTTACCGGAGTCGCTGCCGGACTACAAACATTTGCACCTTGGGCAAATTTCCTTTGGGCATGGATCCTAGTACCTTGGCTTACAGAAGTTCCACTATTTGACAAAAATACAAAATTACTCTCATTTCAGCACTACATTTGAATTCTTAAATGAATTCATTTTTACAAACTTACTTTTTTACTTCTACAGTTCGGACGGGTGCAGCCGGCGCGGAAGCTCTAGTCAAGGTTTTCGTTTTAACTCTGGTATACTTTCTTTGAGGTGCGACCGGAGGAGCATTTTTTATTTTGACACTTACGACCATTGTAGTTTTATGACTTTGACACCATCACTACCATGCAGACACTGGGACAAATACTAATTTTTCAACTGAACTTTAAACTTGTACTTTCTTGTTACAGTCTATCTTTACATAAATTATATTTGAGCTGCTGATGAGACAACAGACATTTTTATACTGCTTATTAATAATACTACCTCGTTCACATTTGCAATATTATTTTGAAGTTAATGAAAACAGAGTAAAAGACTGTATTATATCTATATCATTTTATTATGCTTAACTACAATACACAACATTACACTAAAACTCCATAATAATTTTTTCTTTAAATAAATTCTGGGGGTTCACAAAGGGAACACCAATACAAATTACATGACTATCAATATTAGAATAATATTATTATGCTTCACACACAATGACACATAGATACTTAATATATAATTAAAATTCAACCACACTACATAATTTCAAAACGATAGAGAGAAACACACAACGCAACGCAACACAACACAATTCTCTCAACTTCAACTCAGTACAAAGTCAATCAATCAATCAATCTATAATCTACTATACGATGACTTTTCTTTGTTGATTCACATACTTCTGTTCTGACTGAGACCTGGTTGGCCTTTCTTGGTGTGGGGTAATAAAATGTTTTTTTTTTCTAAATAATATTATATATTATATTATCAGCATACACAAGAACTCTTTCTTTCATGTCTCTACTCCCTACACTACTGACTCACGTCACGTAACACACAAACACAACTCTCAGTCAGAGTCCATCTCTGACTCCCTCAGCTGCCTTCTCAGCTTTTATGCCATGCCATTATTGCTCCACTAAAACCAACACCACCACCACCAGACCAAGAACAGGGTCCAGAACAGGCCATCACACTCTTTATTGCATTTTCTGCTCTAGGTATAGGTAGATTTATGTTACGTTACGTATTATGTGCATGTATGTACTGGTCAGTTATCTTAAGAAAAACAGTTCTCGCACAAGCCAACTATAGCCAAGATCATATAGCAAGCACGAGGTATGCCTATATCCTGCCAGCCTGGTAAATACATAGCTTGTCCTTGCTATACCTACTCAAGATTGCTGAGTCCCTCTTTAATTTTCGTAGGATACTTGCTCAGTATGTATGCGTACTAGGTTAGGTTAGGGTTAGGTAGTACACACGTACACTTTGTCTTTCTGTTCTCTGCTTTTATCTGTGCTATTGAATAATTCTACTTGTGTTATACACTATGCATGTATACATATAATATAATATGCATTGTATTAAAATCCATGCTGCAGTCCCTAATATCGTCAAGCCAAGCAACGGGTTTTGATATCTAGGCTTT
>JAAXYV010000058.1:0-17220 GCA_036851875.1 Novacerus sp. FZ-2019
GAGAAATGTATGAATGCATATGCATATAGTACGAGCTGACCCTAATTTTTCATGTTTTATATCACTCATTCATCTATGAATTATTTTGAACACATAGATATTATTTTGGCATAGGTATGCATGTATTGTACAGGTATATGACATTTATTGAAAAGCACGCGAGACACGAATGAATACAAAAGACGAATTAATATTATTTGTATGAGAGAAACAAGAAGGATAATCTAAAGAATAATACTATTATATACAGTATACTCTTAATAAGGAGTTTCTAAGACTAAGATGTGAGTAAATATGATTTGAGCAGCACTGCAATAATTATCATTGTTGCAGTGAGGAATATCATCTACCCCCTATCAATCCTGCCATGGCACAACAACCGAGACAGAAAGCTACACTGTGGGCAAATTCAGGAGAATCACCTTTTCCAGCTCAGGAGGATAATAATAATAGTAATGCTCAGATTCATAATAACTATGACAATGGTAGTCGAATGTCACGCAAATCAAGTCTTCCGCTTTGCATGATGAACAACTCAGCAGAAGCTTATTTCAATAAACATGGAAGTGCGGATTTGAATAAGCATCCAAATAATCACACTAATAATCATATGATGATGAACACTGTGAATGATACCAATAACTCTAATGGCTGGTCTTCTTTTGACGAAGAGACTTTCACATCTGGATACCAGAGCGAGAACAACGGCTTTCTCAGTAATGGAGACGACTTTTCCAGGTAAAATATATCCTGCGAACCTCATCAATATTAGGTATTTACTTGCACCACAAACAACACAACTACAACCACACTTTGGCCTATTTTCTCACACAAATAGCATACAAACAATATAAATATTTCCGCATACTGAAAACGTACAACTGCATTTCATGCCTGCAATTATATAGGCAAAAGTAAAAAGGGTTACAGTTTATTTAAACTATGACATGCAATTTGAATTGTGTTAACAATACATATTGAAGTAAAGAGAATAATCTGCATTATATGTTTGTTACTATAACAAAATAAGCCTGTATCTGGATCAAGTATTATACCTAGGTATGCTATTTCATATTTCATACATAGCGGTATTTCATAAGAAGCTAAATTCTACTCATTCATGACTTAACTAGCACAATATGGTAAATATCCGACGTTCAGGGGACCACGAGATTAGTTTAAAAGGGAATGAAAATAAATAAGAAAGCCGAGTGATAGAACTGGGTCAAATAATATATATTTCATACCCAGCTTGGTAGCTATTCGGAACGGCTATTTAGGCGCAGGTTGTGTGCTGTAAATGGCATGAAACGAAAATAATGCGTGACCGTTTGAGTTTCCTGCATGTAGTACGAATGAAATACAAGTACATAATATTTCCAAACACCTACAAATTTCTGAGACCTATTTTCAAGGAAACAAGGGCATAACTATTGGGCAAGCGATTCAGAATATTGACCTGATAAGCTATATACGACGAAAATAAAGGCAATAAACTTGATTTATGTCAGATCAGATCTGATGAGTAGGCCAGGTATGACGAATAAACCACCTCATCTTATCCCGAGTCAGTCTAAATACTATAAAGTCTCAACAGAATCAACAAATTGTTTCATAATTTTTTCTATAAGACTTTATGAATTATGATTGATTTTATTAAGGCATGGGAGTGGAGACGGGAGTAGAAGAGAAACACAAGTGTATGTAAATGACGGCCACCACAAGACTGATAGTAGTAATGAACAAAAACAGTCTCGCTACACGGAATCTACTCCAAAAATAATTTCTAACGACAATTGGAACAGCTGTAATATTAATGGGAATATCCAGCAACAGTATTTCGAGCCAAAGTCATCCTTCCCGAGACAGCAGCACCAACAGCAACAGCAACAGCAGCCCAAAGTTGTTGTACACAGGATCCTTAAGGAAAGCAATGAGAGACAAGATTTTGAATACAGCATCAATGCAATGTCAACATCGATGCATGCAAACATAAATGCAAGTCAAACTAGGGAAGGAAGCTTTAAAAGTACCAACTACGAGCAAAACAGCAAAAGCAATCCTAATTTGAACGCGGACAATAGAAGTGGCAATTTTAACACCACTACTTTTGTTCCACCACCTGCAGCTATGAGGAGTTCTCTTACTTTTGGCGTCGATGCGCCGGATATAGATTATAGAGAAATAGAAAAACAGGTGACTATTTTATGCTTGAAATAAAACAAAATTTCATTTGATTTTGAAACGTATACATAAAATGGAGAAGTAGTGCTTTCTCCGCTTTCTCTTGAATGCTTTCTTTACTAAACTTGATTGCTTGTACATAGTCAAGGTTGGCCCTTCTTATGTCATAATGAATTTTAGTTACAGGCTGTAAATTGATTACTCCTTGTACTTCGCATTGTATTGTACTTATGGCACTACACTGATTTTATTCAGAAGTCTTTATTCACCATAAAAATAGTTTTATGCTTCTCTAATTTGTAGGAAAAACGACAGTGGCTTCAAGAACTTGAAGCACAGAGGGAAGAACAAAGACTGAGAAGAGAACAGGAGAAAGAAGAAAAGCGTCCTAGGTAATTAATTATACTATTAGGAACTATGTAAATCAAACAGTTACTGCCATTACAGTTTGCTTATTCCTAGTACATCATAGTTATTTGATAATGATGAATATATGACTTTGCTGTGCCCTTCACTCAAGTAAAACTCATAAATATTCTGAATGCAGGTGGGGAGACAAAGGAATTGGTGTAGGTCATTTTTGGGAACCCGCTAGCTCAACGGAGGCACGATTACCAGCACCAAACTCCTCACGCGATGATGACATGCCGGCTCAATCAACCCCAGCCTGGTTAGAGAAAAGCTTGTCACGAATGCAAAGCAGCAAGTCTCAGCCAAGTCTTCATGACCCAAGTCTTGATGACGTTAACTTACAGTCTGGTGTTGCTGAAAGTGGCAATTTCTTTGCCAATCATAGCTCGATTGACTTGAGGAATATCGTTGGTTTGGGAGCGTTATCAGATTCAGCAGAAGCTAATGGGGAAAGGTAACCTATAAACTAACCTACGTACTACTTTCTAAACTGCTTGAAAAATGATTCAAAAATTGTATATTACCATTCTGCAGGATGATAAGAATAACAAAATAGAACACTACTAATCAAAGCAAAAATGTATCAAACATGTATGGGTCCAACTATGCCTATTAGTATGAAAAAACTTGACTTTAAATTTACTCATCGGTAGGTATATAGAAAGTGGTAAATGGGTGTACTGCATTGCCAAGACATATTTGGGGTGCTTTTATTTTATTTCTATTCAATCATAATCAGTCAATAATTTACTATTTTTGCACTGTATGTGATGTATTTACACATCCGATAAGCAAGGCTAACGAGTTTGTTGCATGTTTAAAAAGGAAATGAACTCGCTCATTGGGATTGATTTTTTTTTGGAATTTTGGGACTGCGTGTACACGAATAACACTTCTGTGTTTGATAGATGGTCTTATAGTCTTTTGAGTCTTTGGGCATTTCTATTCCTATAGCTGTAGTTAATGTATGTAAAGTTATATATTTGCATTGTTCTTACAGGAATTTTCTCAGAGGTCAGAACGTCCCGGTTGACCCCGATATATATGCGGAAAAAGAGAAAAAACGACAAGCTGCTTTGGAGCACCAAGAAGCTATTCGGAAACAGGTAATGATGAAATCATGGCCAGCATGACGTGGACGTACTTTCATTTTCAACTTTTGAATGCACCTATATATCATTATGCCTTCTAACTGATCGATATTTTCTAATTTCTGCACTACAACGGGAAGAAAAATAAGTTAAATAAGAACAGTTTCTTGAAATTTCTGTACTAAATATGTCATGTATTGTATTTCGTATGTACGAACTAATAGATGGAAGAACGACAACTAAAGCTGAAATTGGAGCGTGAGAAAAGGATTCAGGAAGAGCGTGACGAAGAAGAGAGATTATCTAAACAGCGACAGCTGGAGTTGCAGCGATTAGATATGGAAAAAAGAAAAGCTGGTGGCTTTGTATATGATGTCGAAGTATGTATTAAATATATACCCCTTTATATGAATCATAGATTATTATACAAGTTAATTTTTTCAGGAGGCTAGCCCACAGGTTGAATACTTTGTTTTTGACGATGCACCGCCTAAGAGACCACAACAGCCACCAAAACAACAGCAGCAACAGCAAGATAAGCCAGAAGAATCGCAGCAGCAACAAATAGGGAGGCAGAGTCGGACAGACTATTTAGAGACCAGAACTAGAAAATCGAGTGATGAAATTGTGTTAACCCGAAGACAAAGTCTAACGTTACCCCCACCTGGTGATTCAGATCCTTTGAGCGATGTTATTTCTCAAGAACAGAATTTGCAAAAAATTGCAATGGAAGAATTGCAGGAGAAAAGTGAGCAAAGCATCATGACAGACTCTGGTCAGCAATCATCTGAAGCAAGGATACTAACCCCGTCCAAACAAAGAAGTCGAAGTTTGAGCACAAATCGAGAGTTCGGAACTCAAACTGAATTCTCTGAGACAGCTAGCAGTAGTGATAAAAATAGTGCTACTCATAGATCTCATAATTGCCTTGCAGAGAAAGGTAAAAATAACGAATCTAAAAAGAAAGCAGAGAAACCAAAATGGGGAGTAAACCCAATCAAGAAACAGTATGTAAAACAGTCAGAAAAGGACCCTATGTATCAACACCGTTTAAAGAAGAGAATGGAACGATTTAGACGTCTTGAAGAAGAACGAGTTGTTGGTGACACAGGAACAGAATCTGAAGATATTCATGTACCGCATAGTAGAATTCGAATGCGTAAAAATGACAGTCCACAAAAGCCTTTAGCCCCTTTGAGAGTAAATAGATTGGAGGGTACAACTGTAAGTGATTCGAAAAACACATCTACGCAAAGTAATTTAAGATTTCGACCAGAAGTAAAGGGTAACACAAGTACGGAAGATACTTTACCTTCAATTAGGCCTACTATTCGAGCCAATCCGGTTCATTCTACTAGCGAAGAAAGTAGTGGCTTTACATCCCCTTCGATTGAAGGAACAATGAATACTAATCAAGATGACCAAGATAACACTGGAGGAATTGGGGATGTCGACTCACCTGATCTAACAGAGGAGTTTCCCTATCCTCGTGTCCTGCATTCTCAAGGTCGTGACCGTGACTTGGCTGTCCGTCAGACAAGTGATTTACCTCCGAAAGCATCCCTAATTAGAAAGAAAGCTATGGTGAAATCAAATTCCATAGAAGAATTATCTACTATCAAAGGCAAGCCAAAGCCACTGAGTAAACACCGTGAACCAACAAATAAGGAAATGACGCAATCAAAACTAGATTTAAGAATTGAACCATCGGAGATACTGGATGATACATCGTTCGATTCTCAAAATGGAACAACATTACAAAGAACCAATTCCCCTCCTGTTCCTGCCTTGCTGAAAAAGATGCAAATGGGAATCTTCAATCCTGACGATTATGCAAGAATTAATAACTTTTCTAATACATTCTCAGAAATAGCTACCCCACCGTCCCCACCAACTTCAGTCCCACTACCAGCTCCTGCCCCTGTGTTGATGAAAAATATACAAACGGCATTCTATAATCCTGCTGAGTACAGAAATATTAGAAACTCTTCTCATGATTCTTCTGAAACGCTTACCCCACCTTCAACATCAGCTTCAATTCCACCACCCGATCCAGTCCCAGTACTGATGAAAAACATTCAAGCTGGATACTACAATCCTGCTGACTACAGAGACATTAGTAAATTTCCTCACGAATCTAAAGAAATATCTACCCCACCGTCACCCCCGAGTACAGCTCCAGTACCAGCTCCAGTGCCTGTTTTGTTAAATATGCAAACTGGATACTACAATCCTACTGAGTACAGAAATATTGGCAACTTTCCTAACACATTTCCAGAAATATTTACCCCTCCTTCATCAATTCCAGCATCGACTCCAGTTCATATGTTGCTGAAAAATATGCAACTGGGTTACTTCAATGCTACTGATTATAGAAATATTAGTCAATTTCCTAATAAGTTACCAGAAATATTTATCCCACCCTCACCATCAACGTCCACCTCATACCCAGGACCAGCTCCAATACCCATGCGAATACCTCCCACTCCAAGTACAACTACTGAAAGCCGATCAAGCTCTGGCAAGGTTGATATAGAAATATCACTATCTCAAACCTCTGATCCATCCGACTTGATTTATGATCCTGTAGTGAAGAAAGAATATAAAAAATCACATTTCAAACCAAAATCAAGAAAAAGTTCTAGAAGTAGTACTGCTGTGATGGAACAGTATATTCCAGAAGAGTATGATGAATCCACATTAAAGAGTGCCAGGAGTAACTTATCTACTGCTTACTCTTATACTAGCAATCGGCCTACTTCCAGAAATAGTAGTCTTGAATTGTCTAATCAAGAACAGTTTATTTACAATGTGATGAACACTGAAGAAGTGAAAGCACAGATTTCTGCCAGAGAGAGCGAGTTGTCTGAAAAAGGTATTATTGAATTTAGTATTCGATTGCCATCTCATTCCGGACAAGGAGAGTCATCTTCTCTGGAGGAAGAAGAATATAAGGATCCATTACACTCAGCTAGGAGAAAGGCTTGTGTCAAGTGGCTATACTCAACTGAGGACACCCCCAAAGAATCTGTTCTAACGCATCTCTCATATTTGAAAAAGGTGATTCATTAATTCTATGCCATTTAAATTTAATACGTACAATACATTTACTGATAGTTGATGTTCATATATTCAGGGTATTCAACAACAACAGCAAGAATGGGGAGTGGTACCTTCAGACACAGAAGCGGAAGCTGTTGAGAGTCATCGTTAAAAACAATTTAATGCATGATGTACCCCAAAAATTAATTAACCTCCAATTCATTCGTGATTTGGTCGCAAAGAAACAATAGTACAAACAAAGGAAAATCTTCTGAACTGAAATACTTCAGTTTGTATCCGATTCAGAAAGCAGATACGGAACGCAATGACTTTAGGTTCAAATAAAAACTTCAATATATCCTTATTTACAAGTAGAAAGCCTACTTTCACTACACACTTGCAGAATGAACTTAGAATACAGCCTCGCAACAGTCACTACAGAATTTCAGATTGTTTTAGAATACCTATAATAGTAATGTGATCATTTGAATAATAAAACATGATTTTATAGACAGAATCTTGATTAATGCTAAAATATTTATTTTATTGTAATATTCACGAAGATTATAGTACACAATTATTTATTATTTTTAATCATTACGCTTACACACCATTATTTATCATGGGTTTTTAAGCTATTTTCTAGCGTAAGATTTATTCTATACACATTTTCTCATCTTCGACGCACTTCTTAGTTTCTAGAATCCCTTTAGCATACCTTGTACATATATTCTTGTACACGTCGAATTATCACTTATACTTACTCATATAATATATAGATAGAGTCAGAGTCAACATAAATTTTTCTTATTTAAGAAATACAATCAAAACTTTCAAGTCAATAATGTAATTAAGCTGGTCCCACCCAAAAAACTCGTACGAGAAGCCCAGAAAAAGAGGCGACTTTTCCAAATACTCAAATTATCAATTTCAATCCATGTAATTTCATAGCTATCCATGCCAGCCATACTAGAATCGACAGAAATATTTGATTACGTATTTATAAGTACTTATCGTTAATAGTAATAATAATAATACACAATGCAATCTATTATTAATATTCCTTCAACCGTCATCAAACTAATAATATAATATGTACTTATCATAGTATTAAACAAACTATCTCACATAAAAATCAATCATTTTCACTTTAACTAAACTAAACAGATAGTTTGCTGCTCACAGAGGTGTATTAATTGCAAGAATCAAGCAAACTGTTATCTATGCAAATAAAGCTACTTGACCCTTACAAATAAACAACGTATCATCTGCTTCTGCATAATATGCTGATTCGTGATTCCATTGCAGGTAAACTGAACCGTTAATGAAATCTATATAGGTAGGTACTTGCTAAAAATAAATCAATATACTACGCTAAATGTTAAACAAAACTCAAAATTAGCTATGGCTCAAAAACTAACCAGCAAAACATCAAAAGACAGAAATATGATACAATTATATATACCCAAAAATAATAATTACTTATATGAAATATCAACATTCATCAGCATGCACGAAAAGATTATGATTAGTATATATAATATATGATTATAAATTGAGTCGACAACGTTTCATAAACTGTGTCAAATATCAATTAGAGTAGAGCACGTGTTAGTTTTAGAACATTCACTCACATTCTTTCCAACATAACAATTAAACGTTCATCAATAGCAACATCTTTAGTATTCCTTTGTAATAATTAACACATTACACAAACATTTCGTGGTGGCCATGCATTCCTTGACAATAATATTAATGTAACTCAAACACACACATACACGTCATATTCAATATAATTATTAAATGTTGATAAATTTATATTTTCCCAGATTATCCTCATTGTATTGTATATATTTTCACATAACCATAACCATTAAAAGGCTAGCTATTCAGGAAGTAAATTGGTATATTACTAACATGTCTAAGGCATTTATAAACAAACTTCAACAATTCTCAGTCGTCAATACTTCTTACTGCTTGATGATAAACATCAAAACACAACACAAAACTGCATGTCACTCCATGATTAATAACCACCACTGCAAACACAAATAATATTTACCTAATGGCATTAACAATCTTAATTATACTTTATCTCAAGTTACTAATTATTTGACTAATTAATTATTTTTAAGCATCATTATAGATTCTCTGATTATCCACCCGACCAGAACGATCATTGTATATCAACTCTTTGCATGAAAATTAAAGCTCCCAATCCCAATCACCAATGTTACTTACTTTAATGATTATTAATGTTATGTTTCCTTGTCTCTATATTCAACTGAAACATATTGCACTTCCATATCCCGTAACCTTGCAGGTACGATTGTAATAATTTACCATCATACAATTTTCAATTAATTCATTAATCCATAATTCATAAATCCCATAATCCCATCCCAAAGAGACAATGCAGTAGTAAAGTAGGTAGGTAGTTAGGTAGTTTACATTATTTCTTTAATTATATACTAATTCAACACTTAAGTTTGACTTACTGAAGAAGACTACATATCACCAGCTCTTCGTCTAAAATCCAATCCAATCAATTCAATCATCATCAGAGTAGTATACTTTTTCAATTACACACTCATCATTCAGAAAGATAATTGAAGTCAGAGTTTTAGATACGAATTTGAGTCTGACAACCTAAATTACTAGCACCAAGAGTTCAATCATGTTTTGAGGAGTAGTGAAGAGTGCAGAACTGCAAAGACAGAGATCCTCATTTTTTGTGGTTTTACTCTGCTCTTCAGCACTAACCCAACACTGTCAATCATAACATCAACTAATACACTTTTCAACTATTACATGTGTATGTATCGATAAACTTTAACAATATATACGATAACAAACAACATTTCTTTAAGGTACACGTGTACGCGGTTTCTTAACAATAACTTATAGGTAGTTAGCCTTTAAGTATATCTATGAGAATAAAATAATTAGTTAACCTACGTATCTATAAGTATACCTCTTCACCTGTATGTAAAGCTAAGCCTAGTAAAATCATTCATTTCGTTTAATTAACTAATTTCCAAACATATCATGACTACTTAGCTGAGCACTACTTTAACAAATAAAACAATAAAATTTATTTTCTGAATAGAATAAATATTATAATGCATCTTCCCTCATTGATATTATTACTACTTACTTACTACTATGTCTACCATCATTGTCATAATTATCGAAGGAGATAAGAAAACAGGATCTACTGCTCGCCTTTTGCTTCTGATTTCATTTACGTTAATTTCCTACAGCTTCAAAACAGCACAGATGCTTCACGGTAAAGAATTGATATTTAGTTCCCTTACTTTGAGGACCTCACTTTCAAAATTTGAAGACCAATGTAACTGTCTATATAATCCATCAATTAATACAGTACAGAGGCAGAACATATTATACTATGATTTCCCAATCAACCACACACGAGACCAACCGTTAAAAAGAACCTCGCTGCATGCAATCTTTCTCTTTTACACTTACTCGCATTCAATTCTGATTACATCAGTCAACTATATGTCTGGGTAATTCGTTATCAACATGACCAGCCAACAAAAACATACAACAAACAACACAATAAATCCATATTCACTCACAATCCTTAAACCTATTTTTAACAACAACGAATATCACAGCAAAATTTACAAAAGAAGCAAAGGGAAACAACATTGTTATGATTAATGATGTGGCTCCTCTATGAGTCTATGCCTACAATGTCTACAATAAAATGTACTATACTAATATTTTACAAGGTCTGTGATCATTGAACGTGATGCAGAAAGTTACCACAGATCGGTTACAATTCTTCTTTCGTCTGGCTGTACTCACACATTTTTTCTACCTCTTAATTCTTAACTAAAAATTAAACCAAAAACACACATGCACACACTACACATTGGCAAAGAATTAATTAATAATGTATAAGGATATTTACAATAGTATCCATTAAATAGAGAGAAGCAAACCTTTAGAACCATTGGACTAAAGATTTGTCTATCACTTCTGTCTATTTAGTCTATATGTTCCGATTTAATCCCATTAATCGCACTGTTATCAATCAATACCCCGACACCTGCCATTAGTTAAACAGTAGATAGGAGTCATGTATAAATTCATATAATAATACATATATACACTATTGTTTTGCTTACATTAAGAGGTTGCAGTTGATTTGATCATAATCCGTGGCGAGCAAAGCTCATTTACGTATTTGTTGAATATTGTATTTGTAGAAGGAATCAATCAGCTTGGTAAAAGTTCCAAGGCGTGTAGAAATGTGTTGTGTGAGTGAGAGTGAACTGTGAATAACCCGGCTTTCCGTCTATCTTGTATTTCATGTAAATGGTAAAGTAAAGGGGGACAGTACAAGTATAGGAAGTAAACTTAAGCATCTAGTAATTGAATTACAAGAGGAGTCAAATATTATTTTAGGTTTAATATTTAGTGCAGTTGAGTCATAACAGGACACAATATAATGAGCGGAAGATTGTCAGTTTTTAGTTTTAGTTCAGTTCAGACTTTGCTTTGCATACACTACACATAAATAAATACGCACGTACGGTCCACGAGTCGAGTCAATATGAAAATTGCATGTAGTATGTAATCAATTCTCTTTAATCGTGTCGTATCGCTTATCTCGGTTCATTTCTTTCTATTTACTGTCTACGCTTGATATTGAAAGGTAGGTTTAAAAAATTTTAATTCTTGAAATTATCTTACGAATGAATGAATGACTATTCAAGAGGTCAATTGATAATATTGACTTCCAGGTCAAGTCAAGTAAAGAAAAGTTAAGTTACTGCTGAGCACGCTAATCTTATTTATCTTACAGTTGCACAAAAGTCCAATGCTATAGAGAGTTTTACCGAAAATCTTCATATCTTTAGACACTGTAATGAGGACAAGAGTTATGCATCCCCAAATCAACAACCAGATCAGCAATCATGGGAGAATAAAATGGCACAAGTTGCATTGAAATACTAGGAAACTAAATCCTTGTACATATTATCTTGTTTTCTGTAACTTGGCCTTGCTCTCCATTCGGACATTGAAAAAGTGTCATTTCAAACACAATCTCATTTGGATTGGAACCAAAAATGGCACATATTTTTGACAAAAGTTTAGTTGAGATTTGAGATATAGGTATCCATCTAAGTTTGCAATAATCAATTTGCCTATATTCTTGATTTGTACTTCTGGTACATATTCAGTTCGGCGGACTCGGGCCTCTCAGTGTAGTTCAGATTAGGGTCAAGTCAGGTCACGTCAAGTGCTAAATGCACTGCAGTTAGAATAATTTTTAAATTGCTGGAATATATATAGATATATAGGATAGTTTGAAATGGAAGAAGAATCTCAGAACAGGTTGTTGAGGTAAGTTTATTTAGTCAGTTGAAGAGGAATTAAAAACTTCAATTAGGAGGTGAAAACCACTATTTTAATTTATGTCAGATTACGCATGTACGTCTTGTCGGTAGGGAACTTTGGTTTTATTCATGGTATTTGGATTTTTGGTGGTCACTTCGTTTTCGTTCGTTTAAATATTTTTAGACTTTTGGAGCTCATAATAGCTTCCCATGCATTCGGTTCACTTCACTTACTTTTTCTATATATTTAAGGCCGTTTGAAAGGAATGACGTGAGAGTTTGTCATGATTGTGGATATGTTTAGGTTTGGACTCTTACCATAATAATCATAATATTAATAATGTATCTTCTTTTGTTGTGTATCAATGAAAAGGAATGTTACGTTAACGGATGGCTGGGAGAATTAGGTAATAGGGAATTGATCTCCGATTTTCTATAGGTATTTTT
Organism: Novacerus sp. FZ-2019; assembly: GCA_036851875.1. Classification (NCBI taxonomy): domain Eukaryota; kingdom Metazoa; phylum Arthropoda; class Collembola; order Entomobryomorpha; family Tomoceridae; genus Novacerus; species Novacerus sp. FZ-2019. The sequence continues at coordinate 12,548 of JAAXYV010000058.1, forward strand.
ATGATTGTATTTACGAAACTATTTTCATCGGATATTTTTCAGTTCGATAGGTTTTTGACTTTTAGGACTATATTATACTCGATACATACTTACCTACCTAATACGAATACACCTTATTGTAATTGCAGAGTACATCCACACAATTGGTGAATAATATTTGATTTGTCTTATTAGCATTTTGGTTAGTCTTAATTTTGAAGTTGGCCACACTTTGAATTTTGAAACTAAAGAAATCAGCTTGTTTTGTGAATTCAGTACATAATACTATATCTATTTTCGTTATAATCAGCTCAGCTCAATAATAATTGAATATGTAGTACGTGATTTGAATATAATTGGGTGATTGAGAAAGTACTTTTTTGTAGAAAATGCACCAGTAACGATAATTATGTTGGTTGAACTATTCAACTGAATGAACAGTTAGTCCTTTCTGGCCCTACGTTTCTTGGTTCCCCGAGATTTGGCTTCTTCCCAAGTGTCTGCAAGAATAAGAAAGAAATCACCAATTGACATTTCATGCTACCACAATTTGAACTATAACTGCTAATTAAAATATTTTACGTCCAAGTCTGTTTTGTTATATGCTCATTAGGACAAATTACGCTTAAGTAGTAAAATTGTACAATAAACTACGCTACCTCCAAGTTCGTCAAATGCGATATTGTTCTTAGGATCATCAGTCGGAAGGTCCACAGCAGGAGGAGCCTTCTGAACCGATTCTTTGACAACTTTCACTGGACTTGCATTTTCTTTGGCATCAGATTGAGCTTCGACAGGAGTTTCCATGACTTTTACTGGTTCCGGTTCAATTTTAGCCTCGACGAGAGTTGCAACTTTCTTCGGCTGCTTCTTTGGCGAAACCTCTACTGAAGAAGAGCCCGCAGTTCCAACTAGTGAGGTAATTAATTATAAAGAAAAAATAACAATTAATGATATCCTATTTTTAACTTATAACTTCCTGATACCAAAGTGATTTGAACGAGTTATGTAAGATTTGATGTGAACTATCGAATAAAATGGTATTTACTAAGGAAAGAGAGACACGTTTACACTAATGACGGTTCTTACCAGACTTCTTATCAACACCGCTGATCGTAGGGGTTGTCTGTGTTGTCTGATTTTGCACTTGAGAAGTATCAACTTCCTTGAGAACAGCATTTTCCCAATTATCTTCAATGGGTTTATTCTCCACAGTCTTCTTGACAGGCAATGAGACAATCTTGGTTGGCTCTTCTTTCTTGACCTTATTCTTTTTGTCTTTACGAGAAGGAGCCTGAATCCAATCACCTGAAGGTTTAAAAAAACCGCAAAAAATTATATATGACCTACCGCTATTTACGTTATGCTAAACAATGCAATAAAATACACAAACCTTCTTCAAAATCTGCGGGAGGTTTAACGGTGGTCTTCTTGTCCTTCTTTGCATTGGCAGCAGTAGTCTTCGGAGTCTGCGGTGGTTTATTTTCTTTGTTCACTTCTTTAGCTTTACCTTTGACCCCACCACTGCTCTTCTCCTTATCCTGATGAACCACATGCCCATTGGAAACAGGCTTGTCTTTAGCTTTTGCAGTTTTATTACCCTGGGCCGATCCTAACGAAGAACTTTTCTGCTTCAGATTAATCGCCGTCTTTGGCTTATAGTTGGACTGGAGGACGGCCAAATGCTCATAACTTGGCTCTTCTGACTTCTGGAAGCCAAAAATATACACCAGCACGGCAAATAGCACAACACCTACCACCGGTATGGCTAACTGGGGCTCCAACCCCACGCTTGTCAAATAATCCATCTTCCTTTTCTCAATATATCAAATCACTAATAGAATCAATCCAGCAAAAAATCAACCGCTTCCACAGATCAATCTTACTAGTCCAGGAGCAGTAATAAATTCTATCTGTTTTGGGTGTTCAAACTGATGACCGAATTGAAATGAATAATGTTACGTTAAAGTTGTACCAACACCAAGTTCCAACAGGCTTGCAGCTATAGGATCTAAGATCAGCTTCTGTTATATTATTAAAGGTCTGTTCCAAACGCAGAAAAAGTCCACGTCGTCATTGCACTGCTGAAGGAGCGAACAGATAATGACTGACAGACAGACAGCACCGCCAACTTGACTTGAGTCGTCTCGTTACATAAACTAAAGCTGTCAACTGTAGACTATATGTTTATGTAGCAAATAGCAACAACTTGTATGCTCTGGTCTGACTGATGAAAAGATCCACTTGAAGAGACTACGCAACAGTTGTACTTTACTTGTACTCTACTTCCAGTCAAAATTTCGAACCAGCTGTTGAGTCCAGAGAAAGACGGCTTCCAGTGCTTCCAGAGGTTCTACTTGAATACAAAACTCTTCCAGCTGTCGCAAAGTAAAGTCGCTACGCAAGCACAGCAAGTCGGTCGGAGGAACTAAAATTCAATTCAAGCAGCACTAGCGGCAGCAGCAGCAGTGCCAGTAGTAGTAGTAGGGCGTATGTTTCAGTTTCACCAGAATGGGAATTGGACTTGCCAAGACTTTATGATTAGAGACGGTCCACGATGACTATTATCATTGCTTGCTTGCTTGCTTCGCGCTGCTCTATTCTATATCTTCACTCTTCACCACACTGCTGCTGTTTGGTCGTCGGTTCGGCTTTTGGCAGTCGGATCTACTATAGTACCTATACTGTTGTATATTGAATTGGTCTAACTTTGCGTTGCTTGGCTTTGGCTTTGGCTTGACTAACTAAAAGACTTGGCTTATGTTATAATATTATACTTACCTCAGAACACTCAAGTTACTTTACTACTAAAACTACCCTACCACTCTAGTACGAGTTAACTGCACTCCAAGAGTGTACTGAAGTATACCTATTAGCAAAAAGAAAGATGGGCGACTTGTTGGTTGGAGGATTGGACTTACTTGACTTGAACAATTCACTCCACTCCACTCTCTGTCTGTACACTACTTCTAATAATATTATAGTGATATTATGATACCTATAGTAAAGTTGAAAGTAAAAAGCGTAATGGATGTACTTAGTGGTATAGTAATGTAGTAGTAGATGTTATAGTTAAGGGTTTAAATCTCAAACCAAGAAGATTCTATGTCTTGTAGTACTTACACAAGACAAGTGCAACCTACCTAACTCCTACACTACTACCCTATGTGTATAATATTATAGTCTGCGCTAACTAAAATATTATGCTATCGTTCTATGTCCAACTCCAGTCCAGTCCAGTCCAAGATCCATAGATTCGTCGACAGGTTGGTTTATGCTGTAGTTGTATTGTAATAGGTATGTTGTGTTGTAGTGCAAGTGCAATGCAAAGCAAGGGTTAAAGTGCGATGCTTATGATAATGATATGAGGAGATAGATACTCCTACTTGCACTCTCTATTAATCTACTGACTGCATGACTGACAGGGTTAGGATTAAACCTCTGGGCCCTTTCTGATGAAAATCAGAATCCAGAACTAGACCTGTCTTGTTCGTCTATAAAATAAAGTTGAAAATCTAGTCCATTGTGTATCTACTTCTGACTTCTATAAAATTCTCAGACAAGATCATAGACATGTGACTGCAAACTGGATTACTGGATGGATATTAAGGCTAGGTTATAATACAAGTGAATAGAGAATAACTTAAGTCCGTGGGTCAGTCGGTCGATGGGAGTTTATTTATTATTATACAGCATCACATAATATGAAATATTATAAAATATTACTAGGTACATTTGGAGCTTCTCCAGTTTAAGCATTGAAATTTAAAATGAAATCGATGTTGTCTTATCATATCATGCATCTAACTCTTCGAAATTAATAGGAGATACCTAAATACCAAGTATTCAAAAATATACCAGGCCATGCCAAAATATAATGCTATGCTCTTGAATTGTAGGAAAGGAACACCAACGTAATAAGTCGATATAAGACTCAGACAGGAGAACCACGCGATGCGATACTTTCAGTGTAGTGTGTAAAGTTCATAAGCATGAGCATCATCAACAGCAACATGGATATTATTACGTAAAGTATAATATTGTAGGTAAGTAAGATTTTGACACAGAGAAGCCGGACTTGGTTAAAGTTTTTGCTTGCGTTGTTGCTTGAGTGGGTTAAAGAGCGAGAGAAGGAGGAATTTTTGCGTATTGTTTCTCTGATTGGTCACCTGCTTTTGTTGTATCAGCCTTCTTCTTGATACAAACAATAGTGATAGTGAATATAACGATGATAAACTATTTTTTACACTGAGCGAGCAATGTACACGTAGAGTATACAAACACACATCACGTACAGCGATAAAATGAGCTTTTGAGCAGGCATCTTTCGTTTTCATACATTGTTTAGGAGAGCAGCATATAGCCGCAGTATGAACTATGAACATGAATACCTACCTAGTAATGGAATGGAAATGGAAACATAATATACCTATAGGTACTTACTTCTAATGAAATATTTGTTTATGGACTCCACAATTTAATTCGTTTGATACAATGCAATGCATGGTGAACATCAATACTGATGATGTAAAACTAGACTCAAAACCAACTTAAGACTGGAATAGCTACCTACTAACTATTACAGCTACACGGAGTTTAAATTAAATAGGTTTCTAATTGAATCATATAGCTAACTATTTCAGACTTTTGAATTTTTGGATGAAGCATGGCACCATCGGAATTGGAAGATTGTA
>JAAXYV010000059.1:0-17198 GCA_036851875.1 Novacerus sp. FZ-2019
AGAGTATTTTGTATTTTGAAATGTATTTAAAATACAGTATTATTTATTTAAAAAATTAAGTTTGAGTAAAACTATTTTGTATTTTGAAATGTATTTAAAATACAGTATTATTTATTTAAAAAATTAAGTTTGAGTAAAACTATTTTGTATTTTGAGACCTGTGTAAGGTAAAGTTCTATTGCCTTACATTATCTCTGATTTGCCAGGGGAGAGGGGCAGCCACTCATATATAACCCTGCTATACTTATACCTGAGTTGTCTGAAGTATTTTAAATACTTTTGTATTTTGGAGAAAAATACTACCAAAGTATTTGAAATACAATTGTATTTTGAGGAAAGGGAAGTATTTGTAATTTGTATTTAGTATTATAGACCAAAGTAAGTTGGCCAGCTCTGCTATGGAACAGAACCATATCCCATACTCAAATGTGGTAATCCATTATACGCCACCAGTGCTCAGGTTGCACGCCTCTCTAATCCCGATCTCTGTGAAACTGTATAAGAGGCCAGTACTTACTGTATAATCCTTATGTGAAAATTATATATGCGGTGGTTGATATATCCCAGGAACCATATAGCGAGCTCCAGTTATGCCTATGGCGGCATTCAACTTAAAATACTTATAATGTATAGTGTAGATTTAAGCCATGCTTAATATAACTCGGTGGTTCCAACAAACGCTTGCGAATGGGTATCAAACTACCAAGAGTACACAGAACTGGTTCGATAGCAAAGCAATGAACAACGAAAGCTGCATCATTCTAGAATGCCAGACTTGATTTCCATGGCTTGCTATGAAGCTGCTGTTGTAGTAACTTGTAACTTAGCTGTAATTTAACTACTTGTAGTTAAGTTACACCAGTCTTTCTATTCGTCCCATTCGCAGTCGATTCGATAGTTTCATTTCCAATCGAAACTTCTATCATCTATTTGGCAGCTTCATCATCTGTTATAAGATATATTACTCAAAATCCAACCCATTCAGTTGAAATTGAAAAGAAACTATAAATGGTTATTCATTTGCTTGTTCCTAACATAAAGAAATCGACTTAGTTCTGGCTATATAGATAGGATGGAATGAGTATTGGACTGTATACTATTGAGTATTGTGACTGCGGTATGGTTACTGTTAAGTCGCATGCACTTTGCTGCGCCGTCCGACCGACCAACCGACATCAACAGCCCAAGGACAGAATGTCAGGTATAGAAAAAGTCAGGTTGTTTGAAGTGCCTTTATAATAAGGTCTTTCTGAAGAATGGTAAAGTGATTGTATGCAGTATGGTGGTGGTTGTTTGTATTATATACCCCAAACCTAATCGGATGCATATGCACATGAGAACATAAAAGACGGCAGATGAATAAATAGCCACATTTTCAAAATTGTACTGCCGACAATGCTGCCTTGCCTCATTCCTTAACGGCTTTACCCTACGACGACAAAAAATAAGTACTTCAAACACGTTGAAAACAATACAGAAGAAGTAGTGAGGGTCAACATTAATATAGATATTTTTAAATAGCACAGAACTATGCAGCAGTAAAATACTAAGTGCATGACTAGGTTAGTTTTAGTGCTGTTCATGCTTGCATGCTTTATACCAGCCGTCCTAACTGAAAATGTTCAAATAAGTATAATTAGTTAGACGACGCAGCACTTGTTGGAACTACACAGGACCGGGCAGGTGACTGAGAAAGAGCTCAACTCTTGTCAAGTTAAAAGTTAAACATATTTCAGTGGAAAAAGAACTATCGACTTGTCTGTTTTTACGTGAGTAAACATTTTTGTGAGCATAATAATAATATATGGTTTCATAACTTCATAGCATTAGTATTCAGACAAACATACTTGTCATAGAAAGATATGCTTATATACAGTCAAGTAAGTAAAAGTTGATTTTAGTACAGAGAAAACAATGGTTTAATAATACATTCAGCATATATATAAACTGAATTTGGATAAGCAAATCAAACAGTAAAATATTCTATATAGATGAAATTGATAGGTGTTTGCCATTTATAGGTTCAATTTAAATCATATCAGCTAGTGAACCATTCCAAATTATATTTCATCTCATGTCCTTTAATTCAATCATAAATAGTGAAATGAGTCTCATCTGTTTGCTATTCATTTCTCCATTCCACGGAACATTATTGGGTAAGATATTACATTCCTACGGAAGATTGTACTTTCGTGTTGTCAGAGAATCACTTCTTCAGTCAAAAGTTCTTGTTCTCAATAAGAGTTTCGTCCTTGCAAGATAATATCATCCTTCTATCAACCTCATCCCTATCCTCTATTACTAATGAATAACAGAAGACTAGTATAGTAGTAAGGAGAAGTAGTAATAATGGTGTTATTGAATACTGAGTAAGAATTCTGGGCCTTGACGAGGTCATTGTCAGTGGTTCTGCTTTGTAATATTGTGATGTGGCTGGTGTGTACATTCTAATGTTTGCGTTGGTCTGGTTGCTTTGCTTTCTTGTGGAAGTGCAGAGTCGCAATAGTTTGCAGTTTTCCTTTCGGGCACGTATTGCATATAATATACTGAACTACCTTTAAACATCGCACGTTCATCCTCGCTTCTTCATCATCATCATCATCACCATCATCATTCTCACTGCCATCACCACAGCTAACAATTGCTCTTGCATAAGTCAGTTAGTCCCCAGCGTTCTTCTTGATCACACTTGTCCTCCGCAATTCTTATTCAGTTACTCATCTAGGAAGAATGAAGACTGTGTTCGTCACCGGGGGTAATTTTGAGTTCAAATTAATTCAGTATCAGCGAATAGTTTGTTAAAAATCATTACATACTGATATTCCTGTACAAAAATGCAATCATAACATATTTTACACTATTGAACAGGTGCGGGGTATATTGGTAGCCACTGCTGTGTTGAGCTATTGAATGCAGGCTACAAAGTCATCGCCATCGACAACTTTACAAACAGGTATCCGACCCAACAGTTGTACTATCCTAAAATATTACCTCGACCCTTTTATTTATAGAATGTATTAGTAAACCAGTTGAATGAAGCATCCAAATACCTGTAGCCGAACTGTTTTGTTATGAAGATGGTTTTACTCCTCCGGACATCCGCATCCTATTAGTCTTCATAAAATTACTAATATAATTATTGACCGCTGTCCTCTGCGAATGATAACATTTTCAATACCTACTCACACCTTTTTAATTTCTGCTCTCAGTGTAGAAGATGATGTGGGCACGGCCACGTCACTGAAACGAGTAGAAAAAATTACTGGGAAGCCGGTGACTATTCTACAAATGCGATCTACTGGATGCAGCACGTTTGCACAAACTTTTTTCACAGGTCTGAAGCTTTATTTCTATACTTTACCTTTCGTGGCATTTGGAATATTTGGAATGGCTCATTTAGTCCCAGTCACTACCCTTTGTTCTACTCACAGTAAATAGTACTGATCATTAATATTAATAAATCTACATTATTACAAAATGATTTTAGCATACTGTGGATTGTGTAATCCACTTCGCTGCTATGAAAGCTGTGGGGGAGTCTATGCAACTACCTCTCCACTATTACAAAAATAATCTTATTGGAACCATCAATCTCCTCGAGGTAAAACAAATTTTATGACAGAAAACTATATCATTAACCATTGTAATGAGATTTAGAATTGAGTAAAAATATGTTTGACATTTTTTTCGTACTGTCGTAACTTGAATGTCTCCAAATTCAATTATTCTTTCTGATTTTACAGGCCATGCAAGCAGCAAATTGTTACGATTTGGTGTTTTCAAGGTAAGTTGTATATATACCCATGAATTGCAATAACACTTATTTATAATATAATATCTAAGTTTTTATTTAATATGAAGCATTTCTCGTTGAATAATAGCTCGTGCTGTGTTTATGGTGATCCCGAGACACTACCGATAACGGAAGGTGAAATTTTTATTTTGTTAAATTATATAGAAATCAACTAAAATTAATAGAATAAATAACTCAATAAAATTAAAATTACAACTCAATAGCCTACTTTTTGTTTTTACAGATCACCCTACTGGAAAAGTAACAAATGTGTACGGCCGAACCAAGTTTTTCATCGAGGAGATGCTGAAGGATCTTTCCAAATCGAATGAGGTAATATATGTAAATGTAACAGCCTGTAGCTGCAGTTACGGAGTGTAAATATAAATTATATAGATACTGTTTGAAATATGTTTTAAACGACTTCAGAGGTTTGTTTTTGTAGAAATGGAACATAATTTCCCTGAGGTATTTCAACCCTGTGGGAGCCCATCCATCAGGCCTCATAGGTGAAGATCCAACCAAAGAAATTCATAATGTGATGCCCTACATAAGTGCCGTACGTGATAAACATACACTAAGTGTCAAATGCATTTGCATTGATTTGACATGCTTACAATAATGTGTGTGTAGTTTCAACCTTCAACCTTATTTTGCAGATTGTAGAATAATTTAAGAACACATTCTCAGAATTAATTGTTAAATATATTGTGTGACTGTTGGCAGGTGGCTTTGGGAAAGAAACCATACGTCACAATTTTTGGTACTGACTACGACACCGTCGATGGAACTGGTAAAAACATAAATATATAACTTGGAATCTGTCAGAAAATCATTACTAAATCATTACTAAAAATGCATATTTACAGCAGAGTTTCACAATGAATTACTGAATATCAACGATATCTAACCCACATATTATTATGATTAATCAGGTGTTAGAGATTATATCCATGTAATGGATTTGGCATCTGGACATGTGGCGGCCTTGAAAAAGCTCCTCAATGATCATTTGCTATACAAGGTAAGTTAAACTATATCTGTATTAATACATATAAACACACGTCATTTCGAAACTTTTGTATGTCTAATTATGCTACCATCATAATATTATTAACACAAAATATAACTTAACTGACTCATTGTATATAATATATTTGTATCATATGTTGCGGCTTCTTGGTGTTCAATATGCAGGTGTACAATTTAGGTATGTGTTGCCCTTCTGTACCTGTACATAACAGACAATACTAATACTTAAAATTCTTACGATTTCTGTGACGATCAGATCTAACTGATAACACAGGTGGTAATTTATATAGGCCTAGGTGAAGGGATATCTGTGAAGCAGTTAGTGGAACAGTTTGAAAAAACGACTAAGACTCGGGTTCCCTGTCGACAAGGGGAAAGGCGATATGGAGATGTGGCCACTCTTGTGTGCCAAGCTGATGTAGCGTACAATGAGCTTAATTGGAAACCAAAACTTGATTTGGTTAGAATGTGTAAGGCTCCCTTTCTCACCATTTGACCTTTGACCTGCAATACTAAAGCTCCTCTTTTGTACACATTACCTATATACACTAATAGTGTATAGTCCAGTGTACACGACAATTTTTTTTTCTTCTTTGAGAATTCCCAAATCCTCAGGCGTCAAATTACTGTATTTAAAACAATCTGACAAACCATACTAGTGTCACATGGTATCCCAGGTGAGGCTGAGAGGAAACTGTGTCCTACTGCACTAAGCTAAATAACTAATCTCAATAATATCGCTGCTTCAGAACTAACCATACACGCTTTAATTCTGTAACCTGTATTGAATGAAATGTAGAAAAGGCAAAATCGTACTAGCTTGCTGTGTATAGGACTCTTGTATACTTATATGTCTTACGGCCAACAAACTGTGAAGTTTTCTTTTGCAGAGTAGATAAGAATGACTTTCTGGCTATGCAAGTAGTGAGTTGACTGATAAGTGCGTTTGTTTTGGCTATTCTTTAAAGTGCTACAATTTAGGCACTGGTACTGGAGCTTCAGTCCTTGAGTTAATCCGAACCTTCGAGAAAGTGTCCAACTGCACGGTTCCTTATGTGCTGAAGGAACGGCGTGAGGGGGACATTGTCTCAATGTTCGCCAATCCCAATCTTGCACTGACAGAGTTGGGCTGGCATGCTAAGTTCGGCATCGATCGCATGTGTACGTCTCCTTCTCAGCCGAGCTATTTATATTTATTCGCATTATTATCTTGAAGCTTAACAAATCATCTTAACTAGAAAGACATGAAGTATGACGTAGGATTAATTGTAAACAAATACAGGTGAAGATTTTTGGCGGTGGCAGACGATGAACCCGAATGGGTACAAAGGTGATACCATTGAACCCCTCAATGGCACCGAGAAACTAACCAACAACGAGTCGGGAGCAGTTATTGGTAATGGAAAGGGTACTAATGGTACTGACCACAGGGTCATTAACGGATCGAACGGGACAAGATAACTGTTGGACATAAGAAAGGACATTGAGTGTTCTATGTACTAAAGTATTCTTTTTGAATTTTGGGACTCTTTAAATTTCGGACTTGGAAATATTAATAAAGTAATTTGACAGATGCAAAGTTTACGATATCCAACTCTTTTTGTATTTTATTAACGCATGCACTCTACGTATCGTAATCAACAAGTAAGGAAGGTATGTACTTCCTTCTCAGACCAAACGAACTTATTGTGTACAAATAATATCGTCATGTCCCCAATGTTGAACTGGAGTTGAACATTGACCACGTGTGTGGCCAGATCTGAGACTTCTTTTCCATAATTACCCCAGCCACCGAAACTTTAATGTACGGATATCCAGCTGCCCCAATCCTTGCTATATATGATGTTTCCTTTTCAGCGGTTTTTATGCATATTATTGTAAGTATCGTAACAATAATTTATTATATATGGCACACGAAGAAACAATAATATAATTGAAGATCAGTCTCGCATCTCTTCATTTGTTTGTGGTTAACGGACACTCCCGAGAGAGAAGCACAAAATATTGTAGTATAATAATAAATATAGTAAGGACTAGTTGACGATTAAGGTTCATCAGTTCAGTTCACAGCAAGGCCCTGGAAGCCGTGCGTTGAGAGGGTCAGCTGTTGATAGATACGATCTCCTTCCTCGCCAACAAGTAGCAGTGTCTGTTTTGCCGAAGCTCTAACATCCACATCTTCATCTGTCTGCGCAACATACGCCAGCTCCTCTGCTGCTTCTGTGGAATTCAACACTCCGAGGCAAACACATGACGATTGTCTATCCACTGGTGACTCAGACTCCAGCATTTCCAGTGCCGCCTCGATCACCTTCGCAAGTAAAAGTAAATATATTCAATGGGAAAGAAGTTGAACCCTGAAACATCATGACGAAACTGACCTGGCGCTTTCTCGCAGCAACACAGGCGATGTCGTCAAAATATTCTTTCACGGCAGTCTGTACTCCAGGCTCCTCGTGAAGCAGCAGACGGACTAGTGTGAACAGCACATTCTTTGGAGGCAAACTATGCGACAAGTTTTTGATCACTGACGACAGATTTGGTTTATCGAGAAGTCTGTCCTGGAGAATTTCTGTAAAGCAAAGTAACACTTAGAGAGTGACTAATCATTTCAAGAATTAATCAATCGTGAGTGAAAGGTGAGATACCTTCTTCAGCGAGATCCTCTACGAGTTGATTAAAGGAATGTTCATGAGGACGAAGGAACATTAAAAACTGGAAAACGGTAACTGGTGCGCTAGGATTAAACTGGGCTGCGTTCAGTATTTGTTGAACTAGCAAACGACTAACACGAGATGACAGGGATTTCTCATTCAAAAACTTGAAGCTGACCACCGGTCGGATTTCTTCTTCTAAACCATGTGCTGCCTGGTCTGCCGATGTGCACATAGGAGATCCATTCTCTGTAATCCTCTCCCACAATATCTACAACAAATACCAAATTAAGATTTCTAACATTACACACTGCATATTATAGGTAAATACTATTGGTGTCCTCTACAAAATGTTAAATACTTTTGGTTTAGTATTACACACCTGGAGCTGAGGCAAGGATGCCAACTCTGATAACCCATTTGACCCAGCCTCGCTCTTTGCCCGATTTATTATACTACCCAGAATCATCCCTTGTTGCTGCAATTTCCCTACTGCGTCTTTCTCTCGACATCTTAAAGGGCCAAAAGATCCCAAATTCTAAGCAAAGGGAAAAAGTCATTTTTATAGTTCAGTTAGCAATGCATCGAATGGAATAAACTCCAGTAAAGAGTGAGGGACTCACGAAAACGAGTTTGAGACAAATGTTAATGTGAGTCTCCAGAGCCAGATCCAGCTGGTTACTTCCCGTGACAAGAGAACACACTTTTTGAACTGGGGAGGTGGTGGACCTTGTGGGGGATGGACTCCTAGAGTTTGCTCCATGACCCAGGGACGAAATCCCAGAGTCCGTTGTCCTTGCAGTCATTTTTGGATCGATGATCTCCTAGTTGTTAAAAATTGACATAGTGTTCATGAAAAAAGTATTGTTACGACGCATGACAGAAGAAACATCCAACGTAGGTATGCCCGCAGTTCATTAGAGCTAATATCTGGCGAGACGGAATATAGACTTTATCAGACGCATACGACTTACATTAGAGGAACGATGAAGATGGTAACGGGACGAGGACAAAAATATAGGATTGTTATGAAGCACTTCAGAATAACTGCCAGAATTTTGTTCAGATTCGTCGACAGTCACAGTGTCCAAAAAGTCAAAGCACTCGAGAGCAGATTCAATATTTAAACTGGAACTTGAGGAACCCAAGCATGGAGCACCCTGAACAAAAACATTTGTACGACACATTGGACAAAGTGACAGTTACAAGATTAAAAACACAGAGAAGCTAAATATAAAACTCCCACCAAGGCAAACAGAGGTACCAACCTGAATCATTCTATCTAGACTGGCAAGATGCATTTCCAATGCCTCCAATTCTGGATACTGGCCCTGAATATCTTCCAGGAAGCTAGACAATCTCATCACCGTATCTTTCAACGATCTTAGTCCATCCAATTGATGTTCTGTCTCCATGGGATGATCATCTTCGTCGATCAAATCCAATTGATTCTGCTGCTCTTCTTTCTCACCTTCATCACCACTCAGAGTTTTCTTCCCAAGAGTAAAGTTCCCACTAGGATCAGAGCTTAACGAACCCCGCTGGGATTTTCCAGCTTCGTTATCACTGCTCTCAGAATAAAGTCTCGCGGACTTGCTTCCCGTCAACGAAGAAAAACGAAATGACCCCGTGTTATTCAACGTATCTTCAATTGAGTCCAGACTTCTCTCCCATATTGTGGATGCTCGGGAATTATCAGTAATTCCTCCATTATGTACGTTTTCCGGTGACGGTGACTTAGAACTTGAATGCCTAAAATGAATCTCTGTTGGACTGAGGCGACGCTTTCGAGATGGTGACGATGATAGTGAACTGTACCGAATACTGCCACCCTCGTCCATTGAATCCAAAGGACTGCAACAAGTAATTCCATCCATCAATCCCAATTATACATTAATTATATGCAGAGGAAAGAGTTACAAAATCTACTTTTATGCTGTACTTAGGTTTAAACAGGGATTCTGGACTTACTTCCAAGCGACGACAACATTAAGTTTGAGTGAACCACTTGGATTCAAATTGACGGTCATTAGCTGAGGATGGGCTGAAAACAGCTCGGTGATTTCACAGAACTTGTTGCCGAGTAGTACTTGCTTCCCCAATGTCTTCACCTCTGCCGCTTTGATGTACATAACTTCACCCAGCATTGCTCGGAACGTGGCACGAGGCAATTCCCACATTTGGGACCCGTCTTTACCCACTTTTCCTCTTGTTTTCCACTTCTGATGACCATGTTTGATCGTGATCTCAAATACGTCACCTGGGCAAAGTCTTGCAAAACCTTGGATTCCTATAATTTAAAATAAATTCAATTTCACACCGGCTCTATATCAATCCGTTCAAATCATGCTCACTACACCATACAAATGTCAAAATGATATTCTCATAACCCCCACGGAAGACAACATTTACAATTTTTCTAGTAACGAAACTGGGCCAGGATTATAAATAATTGTGCATTCACCACTGTATTGCAAAATAATCCATGATCTCTTAGCAAAATTAAGCAAAGAGAAATTTAAAGCATACCCTTCATTTGCATCTTGAAGTTACCAAGGAGCATTTCAAGCTGAGCCTCGAGAGAGCAGAGTACTTCAGTGCATTCTTTGAAGCCAGCCTTAACGTTGGCTAGAGCATGTTCTTTCTCTTTACCCTCCGAAATGGAGAAAGCATAGGCCATGGCCCTGACTCCTTCCCTAAGTTTTTGCTGCAAACCATAGTGTTCACCCAATTCTTCCACCCGACTCAGTTGATACTCAACTTTCTTCAGGTAGCGCTCCGAAGTCTTGGAAAACTAAAGCCACAAAACGATGACCACGATATTAGTTTATTAAAGGAATTACACTAGTGAGAAACCAAAAACACTTAACAAACTTCTTGCATGTTGAAATCAAACGGATCGATTGAGAGATAATCACACAATACAAATTATAAATTGTATTATTCATGGAAACTGTCACACATCATGCAGTAGGTAACATGCAAGAAAGCAAAGCCACTTCACGGTAGATAGAACACCCTGCCAGAAACGGAGGACGAGAATAAACTTCCAGAGTAATAATTTGAGTTGGGGTTTAATAATCAACACGATTTTTCTCATGAGCAAACATGCAAACAAACTTCTACAAAAATTAGTCAATCGTAAAATGCTAATAATATGACACCCCAAAAAACTCACAACAAACATAACGTAAATTTACCTTCTCCAACTCGTAAATTCTCCCTTGTGACTGCCGAGAGATTGCATAGGTAAAAAAAAAGATCATTGAATTAACATCAACTATCAAGAAATGGTCAGTGGGCTAATTTGTTTTTTAAAAACTAAACTAATACACAGACAAAATTGTATGTAGTGTATGCCGTAAGCTTTTTCCGTTACAGATGATTAACATGTAAATTACAGACGTAAGAGATAAAACGGAATGTCATATTAGTACAACTCTAGCTACGAATTGTTACTACAGATCTCTATATTATACTTCTTTGTTGTATGGAATCTAACATACCACTGCTTCACTGCTGCTTTATGCCACAGTCATGGACATCCTTGAATAGGTATGTATCTGGATCATAGTGAAAAGTGGGATGCCACGATATAATAATACGGATAGCATGAGAATAATACATAACGCACAACAACACGGACAACGGGATAATGATCACTCAGTTCTGTGCTAACACTAACAATACCAATTTCTCAAAAAAACCATTATTTCACTATTTATTCTCCCATACGAAATTGTGTGAAACTTTGGTCAGAGAATTTGTGGTTTAGTCTTTTTCGCACAACGAAACTTCAAATCGTATTTTTATAGCTTCCTTATCGTGACGCAGTTGCAGCGTCGTTAACTTTTAACACTGTAAGTCTGTTCAATAAAAATAAGCGACTCCACGCATAGTAACTACATCGAACAAAGATTCTTGCTTCAATGGATTACGATTATACTGTTATTAAAGTATTCGGTTGAAGTAACAGTTCTTAAAACTCAATTTAAAAAAATTCTGCATTGCTCAATCCCAATATTCTCAATGCTCATATTGATCAATAAGATAATAAAAGAGAAATACATGAGACCAAAACACTGCACTAAGTTGTAAGTATATACTGTAATAAGCTGTAAGTACTGTACCTGATTAGTGTGAATACTGAGGTCGTGGATACTAGACTTCAGTTGCCCCATCTCATCTTCGGCATTACGAATACAGGATTGCAGCCCTGCGGATAAAGCCACAATAGCCGAGCGAGTTTTATTTGGTCTCGGATGTTTAGGAATGATTGCCCCGCCGCTGCCACCACCGCCTCCAGGTAGGTTTCTCAGACTACCCATACTGGAACCGGGCCCAACACCCCCACTTCCAGAGAACGGAGACCCACCTCCACTACTTGTTAGCGTGTTCAGAGAATTCATAAGTTTTCTTGGAACTCCTGGACTTCCGTAGCCTTGACCCAACACACCAGCACTCCATGTCCCGCCAACACCGCCACTCGGTCTATGTCCATACAATTAAATAATTTAAGAATTTCACCCCATATTATTTCACACGTATATGTAAACAAGATATCACAGTAACTGTGTCGATAAACTGTACCAATCCAGCTGTTATGTAAATGTAGCTGATCAATCACGTAACACTAGACGACACCAGAAATCCTCTTAGCACAGTTCATTAGACACATATACTCTCTGAGCTGACTAGATATTCAATTTAAAAAAAAAGTTCTTTCCTCAGCTGAATAAAATAAGTTAACGCCGCTGGCCTACTACTGCTTCTTTACCTAACAGGTTCTGCTTTTCATATAGCATCTATCTATCTGCAACTATAAACATTAAAACTTAGTATAATATGATGGTTTGTGTGTATTTAGGTTACCGGCCTTGCTCTCTGCACATTCTCTACGAAACTATCCTATTATCTGTACTTTAAATATAATAACACTATACAACTCTTCATAAGCCTTCCAAGGAAAAGATTTTTACAAGCACTGAAGTCATATACCACCCTGTATTATTATTTACACTTTACTTCTTTTTTCATAGCAAATTCACTCTTCTGTTTGCAACAATGTTGAAGTGCTTGTACTACATTCGCTCAATAATCCACACGAAGAATGTAAAAAAGAAACACTTGAAAAGGATAATTCACACCACATGAAACAAAATGGATAATGTACATGACAGCAACAATGATTCAACGTCAACACAACAATGAAAATAAAACCAAATCAATCACGAGATGAGACTGAATGCTGAGATGATAAATTTAGTTCTTTTCACTACATCCAACATTCAGTCAGTCAGTACTGTAGTGAACCAAAATTTGTTTAGGTCTATACACATAACACTTATACCTACTGCATACCGATTGCAGTGAGTTAGTTATTCGATATTATTATATATTATTATGTTATAATGCCACTACCACCACCACGATCACCAAACCAGTTCAGCACTTGTGACTAAATGAAAGAAAGATGCATTATGCACAAGTAACATTCTTAAATGCAACTGACCTATTTTGAGGAGCTCGATCACGACGTATTTTGTTACTTGTAAACTACTATACAAACACAACTGATATACCTAGAGTCAAATATTATTACTCTACATACCAAAAACCCGACGCCAGAAACCAAGAAAGTAAACCCCTCAAAAGTGCATTACCTGCCACTTGACTGACAATATTATGTTATGTATGTATGATGTTATAGATCTTACCAACAGTGAGTGACCTGCCTGCCTCGCCTTTTGCACGTGTGAACATGTACAGACTACAGACCTACGACTCGGCCAAAGAGACTTAATGCTAGAATGTAGAAATAAAACCAGGTCACACTTGCCAGCTAACTTTGTAAACTAATTCAACGTTTAACTTCAACCCACAGCTAACTAAAACTATTAAATAGTTATACAAAATCCAAATTAAAAGTACAAGATTATCGTTTATGTTTGAGTGAGCATTTTAACTTTAGCTCTGTGCAAGAGCTAATAAAGCTAATTCAGCTCCTTCGAAATGGTTTATAATAAGTCATGGTGATGGTACCACCACCAACCATTACCCGACGCCACCACCGCTATCATAAACCAGCCTCTATAACATATGTTTCTACATATTATAAGATCAATAATACTAACTTAAGCATAAACCATAATCAACCGTCGTAACGGAAAATTTAACTCGTTCATTGCGAAAATCCATTATATGAAACTGTCAACGAGCCCTTAATCATATTCATAATAATATATACCTAATTCAGCTGTCCGTCCCTTGGCACGGACTTCATTCGATTGTAGTAGGTAATTCAAACAATTTCTGAAAATGTGTAACAATGTTGGGTATATCAAAAAATACATTTATTGCTTAAAATATTTCCTCTACAGATTTGCGCAGAGTCGAAAAGACAATTCAGAAATTTCTGTTTTACAAAATAAAAAATATTGGACCCTTTAAAATTTCCCCGCTGGTCAACATTCAATTCCGAAGATATGTGTGACACTTAAAATCATTTACAAAGGATTAATTTAATATTCATATTTAATATGAATACGAATATACGACACGAAATCAATGAAAATACCTCACCGACTAAATTCGAGAGATTAATGCGCCATAAACTGATTTCACAAAGGAATGAAATAATATTATTATGTCCATCGTTAGAAGCTGGATTCATAAAATTGGTCACAGAAGTTAAAACATGTGTGTAGGACTAATTACGAACAGAGGATGAGGATATATTATGTACCATAATAAATAATTGTATTAATTTATATAGAAGAACATTCTTATTTATACTTATAAGAGATGGATGGAGAGATGTAGAAGCAACTATACACTACTTATAAGTATAGGAGATACGTAAATAATATTAAAGAGCCCATTGTTATTACATTAATGATTGGGTTACTAGTTTATAGCGTTAGCTTTATTGAGCTCAAGTATCTGGTCAGCTGCGACCTGGTCATGTCAATGGAATTAAGAGAATCAAAAGTGAACAATAAAAATTCCCTAATACAAATATGGAAAGCGCCAATTGGATGAGGGAATACGGAGTTAAATGGAAACGACTATAATATAATTCATACTCTATGCACATATAAGAGTATGACTTAAGCCACCTCCTTACAATATGTGGGCTGTCTTACCCATTGCACCAATTTTCACATTAATCGATACATCTTAGCTTAGTACTATATCTGTGATATGAATAAATGATCCTTGCCTTACCAATTACAATTGTATGATTTGCTCCACACCCTTTTCTAGAACACCGCCACCATCCTAACAGGCTTTTATAGCTACACAGTCGTACTGACTAGCAATGTGCAAGAAAAGAGGTACATAAGTTGGTAAAATAGAATAAAATAAGGGGAATTCTGAGAAAAAAGGGAAACATAAAATCAAAAGAGGAATTACCGGGGATCCCCTTAATACGGATCAAACCTGGTGAAAAATAGTAAGACAGGTAATAGATATATAATGTACTATCTGTGAATGTAGTAGTGCATTGGAGAAGCGAAATAACGATCACTGAACATTTAACACTTGTTAAATAAATTGTGGTGAAGTTCATGACATTAGGATGTAATTTAATAGTTAGGATAGAAGTAATAAATAACAATCCCTAAATCTGTTTATTGATCGGAAAATCGATAGTCGTTTCAAAACAAATGCCATGCCATCAAATGTCATACCTAAAAAAAGGTCAGGTTAGCTTAGGTTAAGTGTCTGGCCTCAAATGTTATTTCTCATTCCATCTAACCTAACCTAACCTTGGGTAACAGACATGGCATTTGAGGTATATGCATCGACACTCAAAATATAAGTAGAAGTGAGTCATATTAGCATAATGTATCGGCGTTCTATGTAAACCAAAGTTCAATAAAACTATACAGCTAACTCAAAGCGCTATACATTATTACATTTCAGATACACTGTAATGTAATCACGTTAATAAAGGGAATGTGAAATTCGGAAGTATTTAAAACAATGATTTTGCAGGACTGAGGTGATTCATGGTAATATAGTATGTAATGGTAAAGCGCAATAGCAACCATTAAATGTTTTTGGTGCGTTTAGTGCGGTCCGTCTTTACATTACACTTACTTAAACACTACCTCTCATTACATCATTTTAGTATATAGACTTTAAGTACCAATATCACGGAGTCTGCTCGAAGCGCTATGAATCATTACTACATCGAAAAATCGGTAATTACATAAAAGCCGATAGTATTTAAGAAATATAACAAAAATTAGGAAGTATGGGGAATTCAATGAAGAAAATTGGAAGTATGGCAACAGCAACCAAGAATAAGAAGTATAATAATATGGAACTCCCCTAATGCGATAAGAAATTTAGTAGATTACAGGAATAACAGTAATAAGATATAATGTAATGGTAAAGAAAAATAATAACCTAAGAAAGATTTAAAGTCTGTTTCATCAAAATTTGTCTTAGGAAGGAGGTATATTATGTAATAATAATGTGTGCAGAGCAACGGACGGACAAGCTGTTCGCAAAAGCTTGTCTTCTGCTGAAGTAACACTCGAGCTAATAAGTACCAAAGATTATTACCTCTTATTCATTAGTTTGTACACTCGGTATGGAACTAATCACTATTTTTAACTTTGTTTGTTGATAAATATTATTATACGCATTTGCGATAGCCTGTCGCACATATTTATTTTTAAATCCGGCGATTTTATAGACTAATTCTGTAGATTGGAATTTTATTTATTTATTATTTATTTATGTATGAAAACATGTAGTTACATAAACAATCCTTATATCATATTTACTATACGCATACAAGGGGTTTGCATTTGCATCCGATATAACATGTCGAAATTACAATTGATATAGGAAAGGAACATAGATACAAGTACTAAAGAACAAATTAAGATGCATAAGTAAAAAGATAGCCCAGGGGTTACTGATCTTTAAAGCGCTTTATGTAGTTTAACGTAAGGCCATTAATTAGATTAAATTTTCGATATTCTTCATTGAAAATACTGACAATACACGGGATTGTGGAAAGGCTATATCATATGTGTTTAATCAAAGGAAGTTGAAATACATTGAGGTTCTGTCTTAACCTTATTTCATTAGATCTAAAGGGAGGAAACATGCGGATTTAAGTTTATTGTTAGTTAGAATATTACTGCCAAATCGGTACGTGCGGTACTTTCAAATCTACTCATCAATTATTTGTATCGGCAGTAAACTTTGTAACAAAATAGTAAAATAAAATTCAGCAAATCGTGGTTTAGAAAAATTGATCTTTCGATCAGTAGAGAATACTTCAACAAATGAAACGCCACCAAAGCGTACTGGCGCATGAAGAATTCAAATTCAAGTAAAATACTAAATACTGTAATCTTAAAAAATCTGTGAGTGCATATTGTGGGTTAGCCTAATATATTAATTGTAATAGCTTATAGTACACTATATGTAAACCTATTGCAATATGCAATTTTATGAGATAACCTATTCTAACCTAATTCTAAATATCGTACCTAATTATCCTATCCTTATTACCTAGCCTAGAGTACATTGTGACTGTCCTTTGTTTGTGTCCTGTCCTGTCCTAATTTGCGTTCACTCTCTTGCTTACTCAACTATAAAAGAGTATAAAAAATAAAGTATAAAAAGCTGTCCAGTCCTGTCTTACTTAGTCTTAGATCCATTTTGTCGTCAGACTAGACTTGTCCTCATTT
>JAAXYV010000060.1:0-17196 GCA_036851875.1 Novacerus sp. FZ-2019
TAATTCGAGAATTATTTTGTAATATTCACTTATAAAATGCTTTATTATACCTGTTATTAAAATATATTTGTAGAATTATTAACCCGTAGTTGAATTCATTGTAACGACAGCCTTTTATTCAAATCTGGCAAGGAATTCTTCGGCCTAACCGCCGAAGCCGAAGCCTCGGTCTTCGGCCAACCGCCGAAGGACACCTTCGGTGCATCTCTAGCTTTTTTCCCAATTTTTGATCTTGGCATATTAAGGTATTGATAGAAGACACTGTTTCTTGTGGATTTTTGTATCACATTTTTGCAGATAGTCATTGGTAAACGCTGGGTATTGACCATAATAGATTGAACTTCTTCCGATTTGTAGAAGAAAGTTTGATTATTGGAGACTAAGAGTTTCCTTGACGCAGGTAAAGCTTAAATAGGTCGATGCGGCACATTTAATAACCGGTCAACGCTGATGCATCGACGATTCAATTCACGAGCGTTCAACCTTACTCGACTCTTCATTTCATAAAATTTTGGATATGATAATTTTAAGTAAAACTGTAAGTATAGTTAATACTTTTTTTTAAAAATAAGCCTGCTTTTTCACACGACTGAATCTGCATCGGCAGATGGCCGATCCTTGGTTTTTGAATTAGCCAATTCAGATGCAGACCAATTAGGAAAAATTGACCGCATCGGCGGCCGATACATCGTTACGCCGATGCATTAATGGAACTCTATTGGAGACTGCTTTAAATAGGAATTTTGCTTCCATATATATTTCAAATCATTTTATTTTTGTGGAAGGTTGCCTAATTCCATTTTCGATAAGTTTTTCTAATTTGAATATAAGTAAACCGTATAATTTAACGATTGTTTTAATAGAATTTTTGCTTGATTGACTTAAGGGATACATTTTATATTTTTCAAATATTTTATGTTATGAAAGTGTTAAAACAGGGAAGAATTTAACTCTTGTCTTAATACGACTTTTGCTACTTTTCCAAACTACTTCCAAATAGGAAGCAGTTTTCAAAACAGCTTCCTATTTCTGGAAGTAGTTGTCATGCTATATAGTTACATGGTGGTTAAAAATCGATTAGTCAGACGAACGATTACAGATTAGTGACACAATCGCATAAGCCCCCTGCAGCGAGCTAATAAACATCGGTAGTCCGAATTTAAATTGCACCGTATAATTTAAATGTAATTTGTACGATTAATTCTCCAGTAGCATTAATGCAGTGGAATAATACTGCTGCAGGATACATCGTAGATTTATTTAATTGATATGACGAAGGAATTTGTGGGAAAAAATTAGAAATAAGAAACTTCAATGAATTGATGTCATTTCTTCCTCCGTCCAGTTAATGTGAAATCTTTGTATACATTTTCATCTGCTTATTCCAAATTTAATGAGCGTTTTGTTTTGTATGTTTTTTTAATAGTCTCTGTGGGGTTCAAAAGAAAATTCGATAGAGCGACAAGCTGCTCAGCAATGGTCGAACATCCTGTTCAACACAAACTTCGCCGTGAATTTCCTCCTGTACTGCGTGAGTGGACGAAATTTTCGTAAAGCCCTGCGAAAAATCTGTTTTGGACGTAGAGGAAGAAGACCAACCATTCGACTTCCAAAATCAAAGTCGAATCGAACGATTTTAAATAATGCTAATAGTCTTCGCCGGGAAAACAACCTTTTGAGTTGTAAGCAGAATCCCGATCGAGAGAGCTTCTTCGCTGCAGTGTCCTGCACCGAGGTTGAAATTGAAACCACTTACGCATAATTTATGTATTCATGCAAGTCACTTATCACTTTGCACAAATTTAATTTATTTTTTACCTTATATCCCTCGTAGTTTGAGCAGAAGTGAATAGAAAAACTGCTTTAATGACTGAGGCGCAAAATTCCTTTGAGATAGATTATCTATGTCTTGTTTCCAATGCAGTGGCAATGTGACAAGACTTCTGTCTGTCCTACCAATATCAAGTGGTTCGTTTTGTTTTCTTTCCTTTGTATACGTACTTACATTATATACAAAAGTATTAGAGGTAATACATTCCAGCTTAATTTTATTTATTTTTTCGCTCAGTCGTATCCTGAATTCACCAATCAAACCAAACCAAACAGACAAAATATTTCTGGTGTTCTGTAAATTAAGGTGCAGAAGAATTCAGCTAACTACGACGATCAACCAAGTGTAATACGTAGTCATCAATATATGTATTTTACTACTACATCGATAATTAAGGTTTATTGGTATATAAATATATGAAGAAACATTATTATGTTATTCTATCTATAAACTTCTAGTATTATTATACTTAAGAAACCCTCTCATTTGTCTATCATTTCATTCAATCCAAAATAGTTCATTATTTACTTATTTTTTTAGTCTGTCTTTAAGGATTTCTCACCCTGCCCCTCCGACTGTACTCACTGTAACTTTTGACCCGGTCAACCGTCCAAGACAACTTGGCACAAGCACACAAATCAAGGGCCCAAAACAAAGATCAAACTTGGCGATGGGCTCAAGTTATCAAAGTTCAAAGTTCCCCTTGAATGTTCAAGCAAGTTTCATTTTTTTCAGTTTATAACTGGACTTTATCTATTAACCACAATTTATTTGAGTCTTTGCAAAACCAAATGGATTGGGATATAGGATAAAGGAGGGTAATATGAGCCAGCGGCTAATATGGGCCGCAGTTTTTGCAAAATTCTACTAGCTTTCGCCGACATTAAATTACAAAACTTGTTCTTGATTAAAAATACTTTGAATTCTAGAGAATCACAGAATTATTTTGAAAATATCTGTATTTAGATGTAGGACTAATCCGAGAGGTAATCAATGAGAATTGTCATATATTTTAGATAGTGGAGGGTAAAATAGGTCCGGGAGGTTCAAATTAGAGGGTAATATGGGTTGCTCTGGGGAAATCCTATGTCTCATATTAAATTACTCGATACAGCTCTGATCCATTTTAATAGCCATACATGCCTAAAATCTTACTTTTTGGGAAGACGGTAATATTAGTAAAAAGTTGAAGTAATGGCCCAGCCGTCTTGTACTCCAGTAAATTCTCTACAAAACCATGATAGACACTTGTATTTACCTACAATACTACTGCAAGACAAAAATTCAGAAACACAGCTTTACTCATATTACCCGCGCTTTTACCCTACCGGCTAAAAATTTCGTTTAATAGTCAAATGGTCAGTGAAGGGCAGTGCAGTGCAGTGGTATGATAGTGATATCTTGCTGGATACAAGCTAGGAAAATGCATTACACATGCAGAAACATTAGCTGTGAGAGTAAGAGAGTTGATGAATGGATGAACATGATTCTGAAAAGCAGAACTGACTTTGGTCTAATTTTTAATTATAAATACTGTGTGATGTTTTTTTTAATTTATATTAGATTCTTAACTTTCTCTTTATTGTTAGAGGATAACGATGGAACTAACTTCATCTGTATAAATGAATGAATATCCATTGTACTCAAAGTTTGCAGTGTGGAAGAATGGTGAATTGAATGCTTAATTATTTGGTATTTGTGGAACATTGTATTAAGGAATGAAAAAAGTTTTTGTATCTAGTACATTAATATTTTACAAGTCACAGACACACATTTGGTCGAGCTTATGCTTTATGAAGCTTGTAAAGTTCCCTACTATACCAGTACCACTTTGACCGTCCGATTTTTTCAATTGTACTTTTAAAATTCCTTTTTTGATTCTGAATGAATCATCTCAGTCTATTTAGAAGTTCTAAATAATTTTATTACACTTGTGGTATTGAGTATTTGTATTTAAGATTTATTTAGAATTTTATGTAACGAATATGAAAAATTGATTTAATGCGAGAAACTACATTAAGATACGTATATAATTAGATACATTATATAGTTATTGATGAGTGTTGAATTATAGATATAATATTGTAGGATATAATATTTAAGAATAGTTTATATGTAATTCATGTATTAAATCAATGTGTTTAATGTTACAGTTACAATGTGAGTAATCGTTTAATCATTACTTCTATGAAGTTTATGTATTTAAATTAGGTGTACAGTAATTACTCCCCCAGCCGTTTGACTCATTTTGATATACTGCTAGGTTAACGTTAGAACGGCGGTGGCTATACTTACTGAAGGTAATAGCGTTGGTTACATCTAGCCAGCAGCAGCACTGGTTGCAACAAGAGGTAGAAATCACGGATCTAGGCACGGTCTCGATTTTCCCCCACAGAAACAGATGCAAGTGTTATACAATTTGAAGTATATTGGCCGCCACTCTAATGCTGGTATAACAGCAGTAAGTACCTATGTAACCATACATAGGTACGTTCCTACATACACAATGTTAGTTAGTACACTGACTGAGTGTCTCGAAGTTTACTGATGATATACACTGTCTAATGGTAGGTTTACAGGGTGAGTTATAATTCCCAGACATATTACGAAAACTCGGTACGCTTGAATGACGCATAGGATGGCCCGGCACAAAACAAACCGATGGAATCCTATGGGACATTTCCTGTAGGAAAGCTGGTACTCGATTGGTCCCTTTTTCAGAAACGAAATGACCGATCGGAACGTATTGGCACATTACTAGTATTTTCTATCAATTTTTTGACCGATGGGAAAATCAACCCAACGCGAGTAACATTATATGACATATCGATAAAAAGAGGAAGTCCATTTTTTTGAAATTTTGATTTAAAAACATAGTTTGATGTTCCCCAAATTTTGGAGTGGCTCAAAAGTAGGTTTACAGTCAAATACATGTAGGTATAGGATGAGATGAAGTACTTTTAACCTATTTTAATTGAAGTATTTCATTGATGTAATTATTTTTTCTTACTTCAATATGTATCCGTGCAGTCAAAATCAATATTTTTAAAAACATCAAAGTTTTGAAACAAACATATTTTTTATAAACTCCAAAATTTTGATGTTTTTATCAAAATTTTGAAGAAGATGGAGTTTATCGTTCTATCGATGTCAAATTTTAACATCTTTTACGCCATTAAAGTATATCAATATTTTGTAATATGTCGGAGTTATGAAACACCCTATGTTACGGTATATCTGCTTTTCAGACCCTTTGTACAATATGAATTGCGAAACTACTTTTGAGCCACTGACGCATGCCGAAAACCTGTATTAATATCTGCAATTTGTAAATAAAGAATGCAACTGCTTATATATTATATATTTAGGGATTCTATCTATAGCTGTACGTGTTCTGATTCAAATAAGCCATTTAAGTGCGATACATATAATAGTTGTTGATATCCACACTATATAAAAATATTTCTATAACAAGTACGATTTATCTGCACCTAAAGACGAGTTATCAGCTCTTGGCCAGAGTCAGAGAGGTTCTTAAGCCCTCAAATGCTGAATAAACTCTATAGGATGACTGCTAGTAAGTTTGTTTTGGAAAGCATTGCAGTGGTTTCCACAACGGTACATTATCCATATTACTGAATGGTAGCAGATCTGCTGCCAAGTAGCAGAAGAAAATATAAACTTATTTGTACGACTTCCTTTATTTTATTTGGTTTCATAACACTAGTTACTGTTCCAAAACTTACTATAAAGTTCTAGAATCACAGTTTATAGTTGAATTTTGTGAATAAATAGATTGGATTCATTTATTCAAGGTCGCTCAAGCGTCCCAAAATAATCACATTACTTCAGTTGAACTTTGAACTTTTACTTTTTTAAGTATTCTCAGCACAAATACGAAGTAAAATTCCATTCAAGCAAATTCAAAGGTCGTACTTAGTTTGCAAGATATTTCTTCACTTGCTAACCCAAACCCTCATATTATAGGCAACCATTATATTATTAGCTTCATGTACTGTGTTGACCTCAACAAGAACAGAACAATTTATTTGTGACAGTGGTAAGACTTCACAACTGAATACTTTGTATACTTGAATGGATTACAAATCATAAACCCGTTTGTTCTGTCAATAGCTTTTCATTGAGACGGAAATTTATTATACTGGTTAACAAAACATCGAATATAGTAGTTCCACAGAAAATAATATATAAATATTCCTTTACTATACTTGAGTGAGTTTCGTCCTTGTAATTATTGTCAAAGCACAAAACAGTATTCCTATGTAGGAAACCGTATAGAAGAATAAAACCGAAACTATTATTGACTTTACGTAAGTAAAACGTAGTGGATATTATATTATTGTTTCTCAGGAGTTCATTTTCCCGTATAAAGCTTCCCTTCTTTGGTACATTGTTCTTCCTACACAGTAAGATCATTAGTTGAAAACACTAATGTAAACACATGAAAAGGGATCAAAAGTGGTAGAAGCACTAATTAATCCCTTTGTACTTGGAGGCTTCGTCAAAGCCTTATATAAGCTCGAACAGAGTTTTATGTTTTTGTTTTACGAATGTCACCAAGGCGAGACGGAAAACAATATTTATACAATTCTTTTCAGGATGACATAAAACAAACAAATACCTAGTAAATTCTGATGATTTTCTTGGAATGGAAGTTTCAGTTTATTCAATATTGAGTTTAAGCAGTAAGAAATTATCCGTCTGTATGCCGACTTAGAGTTCGATTGAGGCAATATTATAGAGTCTAAATCTTATTGAATGAAACTTATCTGCAAATTATGCTGCTTGTTCTATCTCATACGTACTATTGTCTTCTTTCCCTTAACTCATAATATGAAAATGGAGAAGAGAAACCAATAATTGAATGTTTTTGTTAAATAGGATATAATTCTTACAAAAGATGGTTTAAGTCAAAGGTAGTGAGGTCAGTACGTCTCAAACTCTAAGAAGGAACTTGCTGTCGTTTAAGGCTTAAGCCCTATTTGCGGAATCGCAGTGTGCCCCACGAGAAATTTTTTTTAAAGGATACAGAACTATTTATTTTCTATAAATTCGCAGGTATCGAAGTTTCAACATGTCCTTTCGACAGATCGTTTGCATTGGTGGGGGAAGCAATTTGTGCAATAAAATCTCTTTCTTCTTTGTATATATATTTCACATTTCCAGATTTCTTCAAAATATTTCTGAGGAAATGAGAAGAATGCTGAATATGGCATAATATTAAAATATTGTATAAAATATTTTCCCTCATAGATGCGCACGTTCTTTCTGGAAGAATTTAATAGGATATCAGTTTAAAATTTGATTTCTTTGACTTTATATACATTGAAAAGTGAAAGTTCTAAATTCGTTTTAATTTTATGTCAGTTCATAAAAATGACATCTTTAAAATATCTTTTCGACAGATATAGGGAGGTACCCTGGAGTCACAGACTGAATTTTTAAAATGTTCGAAATTCTTAAAGATTTTAGAAATTCTATTTTTGTGAATTTATAAAAAATAGCAAATACTGTAACCTTAAGAAATCTGCGATTTTAAAAGTAGGGCTAAGCCTTAAACAAGCTGAAAAAGGAGTGCCCTCTTCGATATGTAGTGTGAACTAAAAGCCAAACACACAATTCCGAATCTTCAGTGATATTATCAGTCGAACGTAATATTAATGATCAACTTACCTACAGTCTTTGCTCATCTATTTAGAATTGACCTAATAGGAAGCCCCATTCAAAACACCTCCAATCGCTTGAAAGCGTGACATATTTATTGTTTTGTGGTCATAATAATAAGTTTACTGAATCTAAGAGTACCGTGTCAAGCAGCTCAAACAAAAGACAACTTTTTTGTTGACAGCAGTAAGCTACAATTCTAGCACCGCTCGTATTGTAATGGGTCAATACATCTGCAAAACTGAGGCGCGTTACTCATTTTTTACCGGAGTCAAAAACTTTATTTTTGGGACTTGTTTTTATCCAAAGTGTGAATCGATTTCATCCAAAGTTAAGGTGTGGACCTACAATTAGTAATTATTAGAAAAAACTTCTAAATTTTGAGAATTGTCTAAAAGTCATGGTAATGTAATTTTTTGAAAATATGGACCGAGTTACAATTGTGCCCAATGCCCAAGCAGGTTAGAGCAGGCAGGGCACTGAAACACAATTGGTAATACCCTGAAATGTGAGTAAAATTAGCATGTGGACTAATGATGATGTTGAATTCCATGATTAGTGGGAACAACCATAATATACGTAACCACAGGTGGGGAAAGGAGGGCTTGTTATGCTGTTAAGATCAATTGGGGATTCGAGCGCATGAAATTTGTCACTTAGGAGTTAAGGTTAACTTCTTTTTTTTTCAACGAATTAGCCTGGCAATTCAACAAGGTAATGCGCGCGGCCTCTATCCTAGTGACCCTATCCCCAGGAAATATTCCTGACGAGATTTACAACTTCTAGTGCTATTCTTTCATTATTCTAACCCATTAAAAATTTGAATATTACATCCTAAATATTAATTCTACAATAAAAAGTATAATGCAAAATAAATTGCGGTATGCATTAATAGCACTATATGTTAAATATTACTGTCAAATAAAAGCATAGCATATTATATGGATGTTCCCTCCATTCGTAAACCCACAGCTAATCACCAAAAGTCCTAATATGATAATCTTCTCACAATTCAGGATATTACCAATTCTGTTTCAGTGTCTGACTACGAGGTAAAACAATAGATTTTCAACATCATCTGTCCGCTTCAATCACTCAGCTTAGTTTAATAATAAGTGCTCAAATTGATTTTAATCTTTCTCTCGCTCTCTCTCTCTACTTCATATCCTCGCTTAATGTCTACCACCGCCATTAGCTATACAGGCAGACACACCGAACTACTTTGGTGTAGCTGTATTATACATTATGTATCAAACCCTAGATATTGCAAGAACATTTTCTTATGTGGCATGTTTGGCTTGCGTCTATTTCCTTAGTAATTGTTTACATTGATATGAATGTCGTTTTAATAATGGTTTTAATTATGGAGAGGACAACAAAATAAGTAGAGTAAAGTAATTTAAAATAGTAATGCCAACCAAGGGGCAAAAGAAATAAGCTAGTGGGAAGGGGAACTGAAGGAGGAGAACGAAGAAGGCGTCAGCATAACAATAACAGTAAAGACTAAAGATAACGATGCCTGTGTCCTTTTAACCTTATATTTTATTATTATACTAACAGTCTACCCAAACATACTTACATCCACATCAGAACATATCCAAATACCTCGTATATTCAACTACATTGTCTCTATCAATTTGATCTTTGCCTCGTGTCGCCCACTATTTTCCATGAGTACATGCAGTTTAGTTGTGGTTTTGTCCAAACCAATATTCAGTAAGAGAATTGAATATTTCTATGAAAATTGAACACTTTGAGTTTTGTCATTTACTGTGTTGGATTATATTGTAATTTGAAGCTATGGCGAGAAACCATCATCTGTTTGGCTGTATATAGTGAAACCGAAACATTCATGCATGCATGCATGGTGGGTTGTACATGAACTTGGGTTGGCTTATTTCCTTTATAAATTAAAAGGGATTCTTTGGTGGCATTTCCTACGACCGGGTATGTGTGGGTGGGATGTTGTAAATTGTAAAAGTTTGCTAATGGAATAGCTTAATTTTATGTGAATGCATGTATGTACAAGACTAACTCCTGTACTGAACTACTGACTGTGACAGTGGAGTGGGCTGAACTGAATTGATAATTCCAAGGTGCTGCTGGTTGGTGGTTTACTATGTAGTAAAGGCATTTATGGAAAATTGCCATGAAAGTGTGCACTAATGTGTATGTAAGCTGTAAATGTATTTAATGTTTTGAATCCAAAAGAGCCGTACGTACGTAGGAAATTTTAATGGCTGTCGTTAAAATTCATGTTTCCGATCACCAAATTTCCAGTCCTAAACGCTTATTAGAACCAGAGAGACTACTGACTATGACTATATGACTATAGGTATATACTGAAAACTGAAAGGAAGTCCGGCCGAGACGTACGCCTGACTTGACGCTATAAAATTTTCTTGCACTTCTGTTTCGGGAAGATTGTTCTGTTTGAAGTTGACGTTTTCCGTACTAGAGTTAAGATGTAACTATGTATGCTTATAATATATGCATGCATAGTGCTATTGTATGAGAATTTGATGAGAAAATCAATACTGCTCATGCTTAATACATCATCATCAGATAAATTCAAGACAAGACAGGGTGCTATTTCTTTGAACTAAAAGCTTGGCATTAAGCACTGTTGGGAATTTAAATAAAAAATTACTTTTTCTAAGAATAAAAAATCGAAAGTATTTTGTGCTCCAACTATATATAAGACTTTTCTTCTTTTTTTTACAAATTTTTATCATCTTGAGCTTAAGACTATATCAATTGTGGGAAGTAGCGGTAAAGGCGTTGGTAAAATCCCCGGTTTCGAAACTCATTTCTTCTGAGAGTTACAAATTACTTCACTTAAGCTTGTCTGATTCAAGTTACTTTGCTATAATATGTATGTATGATTGCATGCGCATAGTATAGTTCACTCATATAAGTAGTATATATAAAATAACCTGTTTCAACCAAAGAGTTCAGTTCAAGATCTCTATTCCATAAATTATACTTTCTCACTTTCACTCCTCTCTATTCCTTTCACTCTTCATTGGCTTCAAGGAACGAACCCAACCAAAGCAGAGCAGACCACATCATTATATATTACAGCTATACTGTAATGTAATTTGCCACCTCAACTTTTTACTTATTCTCTTATTCCCTATGTCCTTGCCGTAATATAATATCTCTAAATAATGGCTCTCTACTCATCATTATATACTGTTCTAAGTTCTATCTACACTACACTGTACTACTGGTCTCTTTCACTTTAATTCACGCTCCTAGTTGGATTTGAACCTCGTTTCCTCTCATCACCGCAACTTCAACCGCAAGTTATAAGGATTTCAAAGCAAGTCTATATAGTGAAGGCCGTGAATACTTACTTGATGATGCGTAATGATGCCTAGCCTAACTGGACTGCATGAAATTGTGACGCAGTAGTCGTGGTGTACATACATGATTGATACAAACCCACAAACTTTTCTGTGAAGAACAGACAGTGTGAAATTCGATTATAAGATTCTTCAAGATTTCAGGAGTACTATGCACTATATCACTAGAATTTCATTCCTTCCATTTCTCTACATTATAAATTACTTGTTACTTTACGGTACTGGAATTTATAACATTACACAGTGGTCTGAATGCTTGGTAAAGTGGCCATGTAGGTATTAATTTATTCCCATTTGATTTACATTTGAATATTTGAGTACCGAAAACTCAGACTATGACAATATTTAAATTGGAGACTATATACCTAGGTTCATTGAAAAGATCACGTTCTGTATGGTTAATTTGCATTAAAACTTCTTTGTAGTCGGCCGACCTTGTACTGATATGTGAGAGTCAAAGTTTAGATGAAAAGCGACACCCATACAAATATTTGTCATATCCTATATTTCTAACGTCAGTACTTTGATACATTCGAGACTTGACATGCACGAAATTTAATGCTCTACTCATGTATGCACAGATACTTATACCACGTTTAGCTGTCTTAAGTTGTTCTTCGTATAGGACTAGTAGCAGAACTGTGCTTTCATTTGTGTATGGATTTAATCCGCTTTCTCTCATTTTTGTCCCCCTCTAAAATTAAGTCGCGCAACTACGCACAAAGTGTTTCTTCGGAAATGAAGCAATCAGAAGGTTCTCTTTCCAATGATAGTGGCCTCGGTCTCCGACCCGAACAATTCCGAACATTCTAGTTATTTATCATTTAAAGATTCCCATGTAAACGAAATTGAGAAAATACAAAGTGCTCTATTTGTAGACGTGCTTTCAATCCCTTAGTCGTATCCGAAATCTCCCAAAGTAATGAACTCAAGTAGCTCCAAATGAAAATCGCTGAGCCCATAAGTGTCGATATTGCATTAGGGTAAAAATTTATATACTATTGAAGGGACTTAAACTGCAAGTTAATTTTATAATATGCAGTTTGATCTCTTATATCCAGTACTAGCAGTTCCATTGTCGGGCACTCTCATTATTCAGGGTAAAAATGAACTCAAATTAGGACTAGTTTTGTCACGCTATGACCAAACTAGGGAGACTTGCTTAAGGAAACTATGTGAAGCTGTGCGGAGGGCTCTTGTGCATTGACTTATGGAGGAGGTTACTGATACTTTCACTCAATTTTATTTGCAACTAGTCTGACCCTGTATCTTCAGTGACACTGACACTCTGGGTTCAATTTAGAATACAAATATCATTTTAAATATAACATGTTCTGTTAACGTCTGTTTGGCTGCTTTCACCGAACAGTCAGACCACTGTACACTACAGTCAGTATAGCGAAAGCGCAAGGCAAGGCAAGGCCACGCAACGCCACAGCTGGAACGTGAATAGAAAGTTCGTTTGGGTAATATTTTGCTTCATCTAATTACCCGCGCTTCAATCAAAAATTTCATAATTTCATTTATTTCTCTTTGTTTCTGCTCTATGAGCAGTTGGCGTCAGCTTTTGTGTCAGTTTACTCTCACAGACACGACAGATCAAATTAAAGGTAGAGCACGAAGTGTCTAGTTGAGTTATCAGCTATCAAAAAGTTTTCTCTCATCAATATTACCTTTTATCTGTTGACCATAAAACTCAAGAGACTGAGACAAGTTGTTACCTGAAGTATTTCTAAAGATAAGTTGGATCATCAAAGTTTCTTTATCAATTTAGTGTGTCTGGCTGAAACGTGGTAATGGAAGGGAAGCTAGTAAAGGTAATATTATATCACGCAAACATCAGAGTGGATTGATTCTCACGCATTTGCAGCACAGTGGCGTAGAACTATGGTTGTTACAGAGCTGTGAGATGTATGATCTACTGCGTCTTCTTAAGATTATGCTGAAGAAAGTGAAGGAGGAATTATTGAATGTTTTGTAGTGTTGAGTAAGAAAGAGTAGAGGAGAAGATGAAAGTGAAAGAAAGCAAATGTTGCTGTCGGGAATAAATAAAAGAAAGTGGTGGTGAAAAGTTGAAGAAATCTACTTTACTCGCTAAATGGCACGCTCGTAGTTTGAAAGAATTATAATTCTATTTATAGAAAGGAATTAATTTCTTATATAGTGATGGAGGATATGATGTGTAAAAAGTATGTAAGACGTTTTTGACGATGAAAGAGAGAGAGAGAGGGTGAGAGCAGTATAATAAGACACATAAATTGTGCATGCTTTCCTTTTCCTTTACATTTTTTTCTTCACTTCTATACATTCTCCCAAATTCCTTCTCTTTTATCTCCTCTGAAGGATAATTCTTGGAATCCTAAGAAAATGTTTCTACATGAAGGAGCGCTTACCTACGAGGCAAAGTATTATCACCACAAACTTAGACGCTACAAAAGAAGAAGTTGCTCTACTATCGTTTTGCTTCCGCTTACATATTTTAGCATTTAGAATTTGGTTATTGGTTATATATGTACTTTGAATAGTAATGAGGCTGGAAGTATGTCTGTGGTGAAGGGACAGAGTATCTACTGCAGGGCAGTAGCAGTACTATTATTCATATCATACATAAATTATTACTGTGAGCTGTTCTTGAATATATTATATTCACTTTATAGAAATTAGATGTATAGTATGCACGATATATAATGGTTGCTTTCCATTTTCTTATTAATGCATGAGATTTGTGTGGTCTTTGAGCTTAGTTCCTGAAGGGATCTAGAATGAATAATAAATTAAGAGCATGAAATATCGTTGTTGGAAAGGGAGAAATGTTTTAAACCGCTTTTACGATTGAAAGAGTTGTTACGGATTTGAGGCGGGTTAGAGGTCTGCGGGTAAATTAAATAAGAGAGAGAGAGAGAAAGTACTGGATACTGGGAGCAATGAAAAGAAATTTTAAGTTTATTCTTATTCTTACCATAGTTACTACCGTTTTTTTAAAGGTCAATCTAAGTAATAACTGTGTGGGTAGACCGTATTGATTAACGGATTAAAACCTTTGAAGATTGCTATAGGAAACATCCCCTTTGGTCTCTTACTTACATTTGAAATTGCTTGTGTGTTTTAAGTCGTAAGAGATTTACCAAAGTTTAATAACTATACCTAATGAAATGCTGTTTGCAATGAAAATATTGCAGTGTTGCAGTATTTTAGATAGAATTTGTATGCATTGAAATAAGTTGTTGTGATGCAATGGTTTATTTGGGTTATGTGCACTCGTGATTGTGATTTAATGTACCATTATAGCTATAATAATATTATATAGTCTATCCACCCTTAGAGTTTTCATTTCTATAATAGTGTGAGTAAAGCGTTCTTCCCATTAGCTGTGCCTACAAAAGAGGTAGAAACCATTCGCTGCTCCTCTGCTGTTTGAATTGAGGGACAGCGAATGGTTTCTACGCTACTGCTGACTATATGGGAACAACGCTATACTTACACTATTATAGAAATGAAAACTTTAAGGGTCGGGTGGATAGATTGTAGTTAATAATAATAATTTATTATGTAAGTACTAATAAAGAAGTTTTCTCTGTCATCTGTGGGTGAACAATTGTAATTTGTGATGATACACAACCGGATTGAAACTTGCATGACCTTGTAATGTAATGTAATGTAACTGACTATACTATGAGTACCTAATTCGCGTTGATGTGGTGAGGTGTGTGAACTTATATTGTTGATTGTGGGATATATGAAAATAATGTAATGATCAGTGTTCTGTGAAACTGTACCAAGTAACTTTGTTCAATTTAACTAAACAGAAATGTGTGCTAACGTATTAAAGTTAACTGATATAAGTTGTTAATGTATATTGTTGTGTTATAATGTCAATAAATCCAGTGTATGAAGAACCTGTACTAAACTGTTTATCACAGATGTGAATTGATTCAGATATTGCTTTAGTAGGTATAAATTACAGAAGTAAAAGTGCAGATAAATTTCTAATAAATGTATTTGTCAGTGAATGGAAATTCTTTATGCTTGGTGTTTTTCATGATAGTTTCCATTCTTTTCTTTAGTTTTGTAGTTTTCTCTTTGTCAGTAAAAATATCTTTGCCTTGAATTAAATGATTACCACATAACCGACTTTTTATGTTACGTTGTTTTTCTGTATGGTATGGTCAATCATAAGGTTGATTTGCTTTTACATATTTCACTTTTGTGGAAACTGAGAATACCTACACTGGATGCAATACCAAGAAAACGGAACCATTCAAAGAAACCGAACTATTGCATTTGCATAACGAAGATAATTCCTGTATAAAATAAATGCAGAACTCAACCTCACATGAAGGATGTTGTCAATTATAACGAAATGAGAAGAATCAGAGATATAGTTTGATGTCTTTACAAAATAATAGTGCTGGTAAGTATAAAATAATCTAATTTTATTTTCATTGTTCCTGTAATTGCAAAATCACTGTGTCTGCATTGAAGTTGTACCTACAGCGCCGTCAAATATCAGTTTCAAAGAATTTGTAATTTAATATAAATCATCCCTGAAAGAAGGAATTGATAATATCCTATCACTGGGTTGGATATCACTTTCAATGTAACACGATCATTTAAAAGCGTTTCATTCTATCCTTAAATTTCCAATTTGAAAGGCAATTATCATTATTCATGACATTTAGTGACCTCCAGCGAATGTAGTGAATGCTGCACAAGATTATCAACACGTTGCTCTTCACATACATACAACACACCAAAGTATAAGTAATCATGACAGAGCTAGTTTCCCATACAGTTATTGTGAGGGGAACATATGAAGGTTGTGTTTAGTCTATTTTTAGTTTTGTTTAAATTTTCTTGCAAAAGGACCTTAGGTAGGATCAGTGTGCATACATAATAATGTGCAAGTTGCATACAAACACAAGTTTACATACACAAGAAAACTACATTTTCACAGAAAGACTGAATAAATAATAAGAAGCATTGAGAAAAGTTGTATCTCTTGAGTAACTAAAAGAATAAAATGAACCAAATTACAAAATTCAACTTTTTTTTCTCACATCAGCAAACGGTTGCGATCGAGAAGTTTTTATTTATTTTTGTAGTTGTGTTGTTTAAACGATATTTGAAAGATAAACGTAAGTATTCATGCATACGTAAATTTTACACACAAGGAAGCAACACTTTCACAGTTAGACTGGAAAAGCATTGAGAAATGTTACAGACTCTTGAGCTATAACTGAAATAATAAAATAAACCAATTTACTGAAATTTTAATTTCTCTCGTCGAGCAGACCTTAAATACAGTGGCAAGAGAATTTTTTATTTTAAATATTTCCTTTCGAACAAAGATAGAAGAACTATTTGTTTCTCTGTAGAAAAACAAATAACAGAAGAAACTGTAAATAATTTATTTGATTTTGCTTTCCATAATACTAACTATAAATAGTGCTACTGTGATAACTGGGATAGAAACACACTCTCTGACAAATCTCACATCCTACACAATCATCAAAGAATAGAAAAGAAGTTTACAGCAATTTCATTACTACAAAAGTCAAACTTTTGGTTAACTCTCTGCTGACGTAGATTCATTTGCTCTCAGGACTTAATTTCCGCAGATCTACAATGAAGCAAACTGTTTCCTTGGATCCGATTCATTCATCCGGAGGCAACTTGATTTCTTCCTTCCGAGTTGTGGGAGAAAACGAGAAAGTTTACTTTCTTAATTCTTTCTCTTCTGCTTTCTTTCAGATGTAAGTCGACAAGATAAATACTTTATATATACTGAACTTGGAATTGGAATTGACTCAGTTAGATAGAAGCTGAAGTTGAAATGGGTATTTGGTTGCCTCTACTAAGTTTTGTCATTTTATGGTAAACAGTAAGTCAAGCCTAACACAGGCGGTTAGAGTAGATGGACCAAACTTTTCGAATTTGATAACGTTCATCATATTCTGCAATACTTTGAGCAAGAAAAACTATAGCTAGTAAAGCCAATCAAATAAGATTTTTTGAAGAATGAAAGGATGCCCCAATGTCAAACAACTTTCACAAAGGTAAAATGTTGGAATTCCTAACTTGCCGTCAGGAATTTAAGACCGATTCTGGCTCCATAGGCGCTAAAGTTAGCGCCAGCAAGGCGCTGACTGCAGCTCCAATAATCTAACTTTACCTCATAGGTCAAAAATTTGTCGTCAATTTTCTCTCCACGGGTTTCTCTGTTGAACCACTGAACTTCAAAGTATCTTCATTAGAAAGAGCATAATTTATTCCATACTTTCCTTCAGGGAAAAATAAATCAAATAACGGAAA
>JAAXYV010000061.1:0-17146 GCA_036851875.1 Novacerus sp. FZ-2019
ACTCTACTCTAGTGTTCATTGTACTGTGACTGTATTAAATTTTTGTAGTAGGTAGTAACAGTAGTAAGTAGCCCTTGTGTTGAAATCCAAGCAGAGAGCAATAAAATAAAATGAAATTGAAATCCAATTGATTTGATCCAGTCCCATAGTCCCCTCCTTTCTTTCTCTTTTTCCCTATATACTCAATTCAATTTAATCATACTAATAAAGTCTACACGGAGATAAATAAATTATTATATTACATATATACGTTCAGTTTCACTCTCAGTCAGCTGCTGTTTAGAGGTTTTTTTTTTCTCTTTCGTCATCCTTTTCAAGTCAAGTCAAGTTAAATCAATGCATAAATAATAGAAGAGACCCAGTAGAGAGCTATATTGTAAACTAAATCAACTCAAATGAATATTGTAATGTATTCGATATTATTTGAGTGGCTTGGTTTGACTTGGTTTCGTTTGATTTTGCAAATTCTCTATGAGAGTGGATTGGAAAATTTTCCAATTTGAATTCATTCCATTCCACACACACAGGCAAGGAGTATGAGGATAGGACAGAGCATTAAAGGTGAACACTTGAAATGTAAGTCAGGTCAGACTGCAGGCAGAAAGCAACGTCAAGAATAATTTGAAATGAAATATGAAATTAAACATATGACTGTGAGGCTTGCAAAATTCAATTCAACTCAATTAACAATCCATGTTCATCATGTTCATGTCAAGTGTCAACGTCAAACCAAAACCACACAG
Organism: Novacerus sp. FZ-2019; assembly: GCA_036851875.1. Taxonomy (NCBI): domain Eukaryota; kingdom Metazoa; phylum Arthropoda; class Collembola; order Entomobryomorpha; family Tomoceridae; genus Novacerus; species Novacerus sp. FZ-2019. The sequence continues at coordinate 744 of JAAXYV010000061.1, forward strand.
AAAACCAACTAGAATGAAATGATGAATGATGACTTTATACCCCTGTACCATCATTCCTATACATGTACAGTACACTCTTTCCAATGCATTATCGTTTCGGCGAAGAACTCTATTCATATAGTGACATCACATTGGAATCATCATCATCCCAGCACTCACTATATAGAGTCACACTCACAGGACTTGGGTTGACAACTTAATGTGGGGTTGGATTTATTTTCTATTACTACTTACTTACTTATTCACTTATGTACTAACTAACTATAGCTTAGCTTAAAGCTTCCATACTTCACTCAGCTTATGTCCTATAGGTAGTTAGTTATAGTTTTGTTCCATGGTTTAGTTCGCTTGGTTTCTAACTTGACTTGCCTTGAATTGAATAGAATTGACATTGACTTCAGTCAAACCAAGTCAAGTCACCAGCATTCACCTCATGTCATGAACCAACAAACCAACCTCAAATGCAGTCACCATTTTATTCTTGTGAAAGAAAAAATTGTGGAATACTCTTACAGTTTTAATAATAACAAATCTCATTATGCTTCCTAGCCTGTACAAAACAATATCACTTCAGATTTAAAAATAAAACCTACAATTAAGTTAAATTACAGTACAGTTGAATTGCAGTTGAATGCATGAGTAAAAAATTTTATTTTATATGCTACCTCCTAATTGCAGTAATTAAGTTTACAAGTTTAAGTCTATAACGAATTATTAGATTGGACTCACCTTTTTTCCTTGAATTTTCACGTCCTCCAAATCCCTTTTAAGATTCTCTGCAGTTCAGTTGGAAACTTCAATTTCCTTGCTTGCGTACTTTCCCAGGTAGACTTAGTTAATGTTTAAAACCAGAGTTGGCTTGATTTTCCTCTTTAAATCCAAACCAATTAACTGAGAGTGATGAGAGTGATTTAATCAAACCACATTAGACTCAATCCAATGAGAATGTGAAACGAAATAATCCTCAACAACCGTCCTTTAGCGTAGTATATTATACAGCATACGTACGTATGTGGTATGTATATATATTAGTAAACTATTCAGAGCAGTTCCTTGGAGATGAGTTAGGTTACTTGATTAAATCCTTAGTACCTTGGCTTAGTTTGGTTTGCCTGGGTTGTCTTTAACTCAATTGGTTGAATATCGTAGTGGTTTTCACTTTTACAGATATTGACAAGTGCAGAGGAATGAAGTCAGTCTAAGTGGAAGTACTAACTAGACTTTTATTAGTGTGTAATGCAAATGCAAGCTATAAAGACAGACACACAGAGAGATATAATATTGGAGCAGTAGTAGTAGTGGTAGTAGCAGTAGACTGTAGGGTTGAGTTGAAATGGGTTTTGCACAATTTCCTCTGAGTTCCTCCTCACTACAGCTGACAATGAGGTGATAGGATGTGGATATGCGTACGTATGTACGTTCTGAAGGTTTGTATGTTTATTATCTCTATTTGACCACCACTTATGTTTTCTGCTGATGAGTTCAGTTCAGTTCAGTTCAGTTCAGTTCGGTTAGTTACTGCTGTGGTACAGTACAATATGTATATATATATGTGTGTGTGAGTGATGAGAAATGAGCAAAGTGACGAACGGGTAAAGTGAGTCACATACGAATGTGATTTAATAATTGCCCACTGGCAGAGCTCTGGGTTTTCGTTTGACTTCACTATATGTACTCTTTATCTCTTTCCCTCAAGTTGTTGTCGTCGTCGTCGTCGTCGTTCTCAAATTGAATATTCAACTTGAATAGTCGACTGTACGCTACTACTGTAATAGCTCTCAGGCCAGACCTCTAATTATCTGATGTACTCTGTACTGCCACCACTGCAAACTATCAACATCCGATTCTGTAGAATTCAATTAAAACTCCACTGCAAATCAAATTAGTGTCCTCGATTTTATTAACTTTTAATTTCCAATTAAATAATGATTTATGAAGATGGGATTGCCAAGATTTTAATTTATAGTTAACTGTCATGTAGTGTTTTAATGTGGTGTATAATAATCCAAATCCAATGCAATCCACTTATAAGTCAAATGAAACTGGGAAAGAATTCACAAACGGCTTATTATTAGGACTGCTTACTTTCTAATTCACTTTCAAAGTCACTCACAGTTTATACAAGAGTTTATTTAAACTCAAAGGATTTAAAAATCCTTCTCAGTCTTATTCCTATGGGCTTAAATTGAAAGTTTAAAATTGCTTTAAAAACACTTCTAGATTTGATTGTTAGTTCATCTGTTGTACACTTTCTCTATATGATATTGTATATATAGTGTATAGGTATGTATATATGTAAATATGAATGACGTAAGTAAGTATGAAGTATACATATAAATATGTTTAGATAATTATATCAATTGCTTGTTAAGTTAAGCAAATTAAAATTATTTCGATTGTCGAAAATAAACACTGATTGATGAAATCACTTGTTATGACAATTGACATGACACGTCAAAAGTGAAGGGATTGGTACTTAACAGTGACGTGACATAAAGTCAAATCCTCTTCGTTTTGATTGATTCTCAATGATTGATTTGAGTTTTAAAAAAAAAGCACACGAAATCGAAAGGAAATACAGGAAACAACACCTTCCTTAGCACACAGTTCAGAGTCCAGTCCAGTTCAGTCAACAACAACAAGTTATAATAATGTCTTTGCTTTGCTTTGCTTTCCTTTGCTTGGCTTGGCTTGGCTTCAAGTAACTTTTCTTAAGTCAAGTCAAGTGAAGACAAGACAAGGTGTGTATAGAGTTGACGGTGGATGAAGTGGAAGTGGCGGGGAAGTGATTGTTTTGAGTTGAGTATACGTTCCTTCCAAGCTTGCTTCTTCTTCACAAACCCAACACAGTGGAGTAGTGAGTCTAGTGAGTAAGTATGATAGTGCTGTGCTATGCTGTGTGCACTGGTTGGATACTATTCTAGCTATGCTGCTGGGGAGAGGAGAGACAAATCACAATTGAGTATTGAGTCTTGAGTCAAGTCAATTCAACCCAAGCACCTGCATGCACTCTTCTGAACAACTAAGTTCTGTTCTGTACAGTATGTATATACACGTCTGTTCTGTATGTATGTGTAAGTATACAGTAAACCGGTGGACCGGAGGATCTCTGTTTTGTTTGTCCGCAGGTGTTCTCTTCTTGTATTTGTATCCTTATCCTTAGCTCAGTCCGCATATGTTTAAGAACAGGTAGTTAGTTATAATGAATGTACTATGGCTATAGAAAAATTGCAAAAATGCATGCAGTTTATGGCAAGGCAATGCAATGCAATGCTAATTCTTTATAACTTGCCTTCACTTGTCTTGGCTTATGTATATGTAATAGTTAGGAGAATGGTTTTTTTTGCTTGTTTTGCTTCTCTTGTTTTTTGACTTAGTCACACAGCCACAACCTAACCAAAAGGATGCCGAGAGTATAGTGAAGTGAAGTGAAGTGAAGTGAGAACAAGTTTTTCCAACTCTGACTCCTTTTTCTATGTAGAAACCCGAGTAGTATGAAACGACGCAAACCAACGAATGCCCCTGGCTTGGCTTGGCTTGGTTTGGCTTGACTTTAGTTGATTATTTGTAATATATTTTTATGTACAGAAAATATTGAAACAAGCAGAGTTTTCTGTCCGCACAAGTTCCGACTTGCTAAAAACAGACTGTATATCTTCTTGTTTTTTTTTTCTAAGAAAGAGTTGTTTCTGTTCTGTCCAATTGTATATGTATGAATGTATGTATTATGTATGTATGTATATGAGGAGGGAGTCAAATCTAATACGAATGAGAGAGAATGAGATGAGGTAATGAATATCGCTCAGTGTATTGTATTGTAGTGTTGTTGATTGTATTGTACTGAATTGTATGTATCTAATGTAGCCAAGTAACTACTGCACTGTAGGTAGACTGTAGAATAGACTGTACTGTACTGTACGGAGCACAACGAACAATAGAGTAGAGAAAATAATATTTTTGAGTTGCGTTGCGTTGCGTGGAGTGAGTAGAGTTGAGTTTCAGTTCAGAGCGGAACTCGGAGAGTGAATATGGAGTGAGAGAGTGACTGAATGCAAGAAGAAAGCAAGAGCTTGTGCTTTGCTTTTGTGGATGGAACTGCTGAGGAGCTGACTGTGGTATGGTATGGTGATGGTGATGTTACTTGGCTTAGTTTAGTTGGGCTTAGATGTGCTTCCCAAACTCACATTATTATTACACTACACGACTACTACTAGTACTACTACATATACAAATACAACTATAACAGCATTCAATTCACTCAGTTACTTAGTGTAGAAATAGGAATGAGTAGTAAGTAAGTAAAGGCATAGAGAATATTATAAGTTGAGCGAAGCCAATGCAAAGGATGGATAGAATATGCCATGAGCGTAATAGCTTGGCAGTAGGCAAGGCAAGGCAATGGAATAGCTAGCTACTACATAACATATAATATTACACAATGTATACAGCCAAGCCATAGGAGAAGGAAAAGAAGACTCTTCTCTGATGAGAATCTACCAAGCCAAAACCAAGCAAAGTCAAGCCACATCCACCTTTTCCGCTCTTCCGTGTCCCCCACATACCACTCACACACATCATCTTATAACATCACATCACATCACAACAGCTCAGCTCATAACGTAACTACTGCTTCTTCTTCTTCGTCTTGGTTGGTCTTGGTCTCTAGTATGATTCTGGGTTGGTCTTGGTCTTGTATTTTTCTTCTTCTATAGCCCATTTGAAATGATTTGAACTTTCAGTATCTTCTGAGTCTTAAGGATATTTTGAAAGGAGAAGGAAAGAAAGGATGTGAAGGAATAAGAAAAGGAGCGCAGCGCACGTAAGCAAGCAGGAAAGTTAGAAACTGTCTGGACTCTGCGTCGCCTAGCTTACTAAAAACCACCGGCTGAGGAAACTTCCTCAATCCCATGTATTCTTTGATTCATTCCAGTGTAGATATGCAGATTGAAACTGTCATATCGTATAGAATTTGCATTATAGACTTAATAAGCTTTACAATTTCTGAAACACTTCGTTGTTCCAGGTGTTTGTCTGCAAATATTTTGTGCAGGAAATGCAACACATTGGCTCCACCAATGCAAATCAAATAATCAACACACACCATCGAATTCTTGCTCCTGGTCTGAAAGTGTTATTTGATTTGTTTTGGCTTATTGCTTGCTTACTTTCTTTATCACACTTTATTGATCGGCACCGTCCCGCAGCATTTCCTGGACGGGACGAGTAGCTTATTGACGTGGGATGGGTGACTTTTTGGCGGAGGAGACGAGTGCCTTTTGACGGGACGGGGGTAGAGAGTTGATTGACTCAAAACTTCTGCGACGGGACGGGTATTCATTTGCCAATCTCTGTTGTACTACTGATTTCTTGCAATCTAAATTTCCTTCCTTCCTACCTTCTTTCTAAATTAACTTTAATCTCCTCTCAGGTGATAATTACGCTGTGTTGTTGTGCTGTGCCTTACTTTACCTCATTTCACCTTTTTTGTAAGCTTTAGGTATACAATAACTTTTATTGGTTTGGCTTCACTTTGGCCTTGGCCCATTAAATGAACTTATGGTCCAGAGTCTTCAGCCAGGTCATAGTAGGGAGTAAGTATTTAGTAAATACTTTTCTATTGTATATTGTGTCACAATCACAACATATATCCTTTAAACGTCCTAAACCAAGTAACTATCTTTCGTCTGTTTTCTTCTATACTCTCTCTCTCTATCTCTCTCTCTGCTCTGGTTGATTTAGTGCATTGTGTTCTGTGTGCATGATGTGGTGTTGCCTTGCGTCGAGTGCAATACTACCTAGTAAGTAATTGTGTAGGACGTATAAAGTTTATGGTAGTGTACGTGGGGTTACGGTTTGAAAAACCTTGCGTTGCAACTGGAAGAACCCTTCTCAGAAAGCATTGCACTTTCAATGCATTTTAGGGCCTCCTTTTTATAGGTTTATTCCTATTGTAGGTGTAGTTTCTATTCTATATGGATGTATCGAATGCAATGCACTCTACTCTACTCTGTGCACTTACTTACTATATACATTCTTACTTGATCACTTCACTTGCATGTTGCAATCCAATTCCACTTCCTACTCCGGATTTTACTGCTGTATCTAAGGATAAACACACTTGATAATAAAACAATTGCCTGACCTGAGAACTGTATTTCATTACAGGGAGGGCGGGGAGGTGAAGCTTTAACCCCAGGCCAGGCCAGGCCAGGTTCCTTGAAACGAACGGAAGGAAATTGTGAGTAATAAAAATCACACCGTAATGTCACGTGAATATCGTATCATGCACATCATCATCACCATCATACTATGTAATATTACTTGATGCATTTATTATAAATATTATAGCAGGCTCTGGCTGAACGGAGTGTTCGCATACCGAGTAGTAGCATAGCATGACACGGTATGGCAAAGGTCTACTGTTCAATTCACCGTCAAATCACTTAATTGCCAAGTGCTCCTGTCTTGTTCTTTGCATTTGTGTTGTGTTAGTTTTATAACTCACCCACTCACTCACTCCCTTTGTATTCAGAGTACCGAGACTACACACATACAAGAAATGATTCAACATTGCATACTCAATCCAATTATGTTGTATACTTGTCTGTATAATTAATTAATTGAAATGCAGAAAAACTTGGCTGAAGAATTTGATATATGACAACAGCTTAGCTTGGCTTGGCTTGGCTTAGCTTAACTTCTGGATTGGTTGGATTACAGCCAAAACAACATGGAATTAGTATGCAAGAATTCATTCCACAGAGTAAAATATAGTAAGTAATGCATTGCATTGAATTGCATTTCATAAATGTAGATTCTACATTCCTGGCATTAAAGGTGTGTGCAAAATTGTATATGCTTGGCTTTGACTGTACGTAAATAAAAAAAAAAGTGAAGTGAGGACCATTTTTCTTTACACTTAATTAATAATAAACACACAAATTGTAAAGCAGAGGTCTCCTTTGAGTAATACAATACCTGTAGTATAGTATAGTTGGAAAGAAAGAGTATTATGAATTCAATAGTAGTTGTTACTCACTAACTGCTCTCTTCTCCTTCGCACCACATACAAACACAATTACAACAATGTGCTTGGCTTAGGTGGTCTTGATGGTGATGACGATGCAGGGTATTATTGCCTTATAATAATGCTTTCCTTCCGTTACTGTTAATAACGTTACTACCAAGATAAATTATTAACTACTAAGAAAACAAGTAAAGAGTTCCTCTTCCTACTACAACCTACTAATAATACTAATTACTAATGAATGCCTAATGTAATTACTATAATACACTTATGATAATTCCTTTGATATTCTAAATGATGTTTATTTTCCTTGCCTTGTCTTGTCTTGCCTTGCCTTGCCTAGGTGTCTTGTTTCGTCTTGTCTTGCATTGCTTAGATGTGATTTGAATGATTAGTATTCTTAGATTTATTATTATTATTAACTATACAGTACAGTAGACAAGGCACATTCAACACCACAGAAGGAAGCGCAAGTGCAAATTGGAATATACACTATTATTTAATGTAATGTTATGTTGGTTTGATAGGAACAGTACACTAACTACAGTACAGTACAATACATTACATTGCATTACACTGCATTATATTATAGTACTTTCAGGACTAACTTGTAAGGTAAGGCGTAGACGGAACAATTAATTACATATGGGCAGAAGTTTTGCGCTGTAACGGGAATATGTATAATAGACAGAAACACTCAATTATCATCGGGCTTAAGAAATGGTTTAGTCTGGTTGGGCTCTATATTGCAATGCAATGAATCCGTTAGGCAGGTCAGGTATTGTATTATATTGTATTGTATTTACTACAAATGTATTTATCCACATTCCGATTTCTGTGTGTAGTTAACTCAGTTCAATCAAATCTACCTGGAAGAGTAAAATCAATAAATTCAAACTAATGCTAAAGCAGTAGGTTCATATTACAGATCGTCCTGGGATGCCAATATTCAGTTCACTTCAGATCAGATGAGTCGTGTCGTATCACATGACCTACCTGTATTATATAGGCTATTATATTATGATGTATGCAATTCTGCAGAGTTTCTACTCTATTCTGTTAAGTTAACTTTCTGCTATTGCTTCAGTTATATTATTACCGATAGCTGATTACTTTGCTTTGCTTTAGATAATTATCATCTAAAGGTATATTGTATGTTAATCCAGGTAAATAAATTGTAATAATGGAATGGCCATATAATAAAATATTTGCAATCGGAAGCATCTGCATTCTATTGTGTTCTTCTATGGCTGTATATATATATTTATATATATGATAGTGCTTGTCTTCCCCTTTTTCTCCTTCTCTTCTCCTCTCTCTGCTCTACTCTAATTGTAAATTAATTAATGTAATGTACCTAGGTAATAGGTTCATGTTCATAGAGGTGTATGTATTATGTATGTATGTACTGAGAAATTCTTAAATCTTTCCAGATAGTATATAATTCGTCAGTATAACCTAAGAGCCTTACCTTCCCATGTACTGAGACGTATTATTGAGGAGTACTACATTGGTTTTTATTACTCTTGAATAAGTGTGAAGGGATAGATATTCCTAGGCTATATATATATATACTAATGAATTACATTCCGTCTGAAAAAGTTGTAAGAATCCCTGAGTACTTGTATGAGTTGTATATAGTTTTGTGTGGCGATGGTGATATTGACTTGGCTTATGGTGTCTATTGGTGACTGACTGTGAAGTTCAGTAAATACTTTTTATAATGGTACATATTGCCACTACCACGCCACGCAGTATTTACAATTTAGGCAAAACCAAGACAGACCAATGAAGCAAACCAAACCGCAGACGGAGATCAGGAAGGGAAGTCAAGGCAGTTCAATCAAACAGGCTTCACAACCTACTGTACTGACTGACTGACTGACTATAATATAACTGCTATTGTTGGCATTTAGGATTAACCTTGCATGCATTTCAGTGCATAATTTGCATTACCTTTTGTTATTCTACTTGATGGAAATATGGCATGGCTTAAACTTATTTGTATAGGTACTACCTACTTGGACTGCAGATTGCAGACTTGTAGTCTCCACCATTATTATTATTATTATCATTGCTACACTCACATATCTCTTCTGTTTGTTTTTTCTTATATGAATACTAAAGATTACAGATAATTGTATCCTAAAACAAAGAATAAGGCGTGTGTTTGTATGTATATTGGTGTATGGAGAGAATTGGTAGGTAGGTAGCAGTAGGCAACTAAGTACAAAATTAGATTCTTATTACTATTGCTTTTGAACACAGGTACAAATATGAAGTCTAGTCAAGGCAAGTTAACATGCCATGCCATGCAATATCGTGCTTACTAACTTGTCTTGACTTGACTTTTGCTTCAATTCAAAAATTCTATCTTCCTAGAAAAGGCAATATAAAGCAAAGCAAAGAAAGAGGAGGGCAAGGCAAGGTAATAAGAGCTGTGAGCGGAATTGAGAAGTTAAAAGAGGATGTCGCAAATTTACAAATGCACGACAACTACCACTAGTAAAGGATAATTGTCGCCGCCCTTCATGTGGCTTTAATTCAAGTCAAGCCAAAGCCAAGTTAAATCAAGTCAAATCAAAACTCAAACGAAAGAAATCCAACAGCATACTACACACTGAACGTGAACACCAGTGTTTCTACAGCACTATAGCCGTAGTGTATACAAAATCACAAAATATTGCGTGCGACAATGGCGGATTACGATCATCATATATTTCTAAGTGTGCATAACAGCCAAAGATTAGTAAACCTTATGGTATCTGTGTACCCGGGTTACACTAGCAGTGCAGTGCACAAAATAGATTTCAAATAAAGTAAGTAAACCCAAGTAAAGTAAAGTAATAATAGTAATAATAATAATAGTTATAATAATAATAATAATAATAATAATAATAATAATAATAATAATAATAATAATAATAATAATAATAGTTATAATAATAATATGTGGTGGCATGGGTATACTGTTACTATACTAAAAAATATATGTTACTATACAAATACTGCTCGATTATTATAAGAGTTTCAGTTTCGTAACCCCCAATGTACTATCAAATTGCAACTCTTCTAAAAATGTAATAGTGTACAGTAGGTACGTGCAGCTTGCTTACACAAATATATAAATATATTTAGATAGACATCACATTATTAAATAGAAGAGCAATAGAGCAAAACCACACGTACCTAATTCACGGCTACAAAACATAACACACCAAAGCAAATACAATCCAACTCAATCCAATCCAATCCAATCCAAATATATATCCAAATATTATATATATATATATATAGAAAGAGAGAAGTAGAGTAGGATGGTTGCTTTGACTTTCATTTGGCTACATGTATACTAATAATCCATTGCAAGTCGCAAGGAAGCAAAGGAAAACAAGCCACCTTACGTTGTTAGTCAAGTAGATTTATACTAGTGTTTGTTGTGTGTGTATGTATGTGTTACATCAAAAGCCATAGTAGAGTAGCACAGCAAGTCCTCGGTTTCCTCTCCTTTGGTGTTTCGTATGCGTATTACACAGTGATAGTTATAATACTGTGCTGGATGTTTTCTGTGGATCTGTATATTTATATTATGCTATGTCTGTTTGTCTGCTGTATGTTGTAGTTGAAGCTGTACTGTTGAAGAAGTCAAATCAAGTCAAGTTGAGTGGATGAACGCTTTTATTCTATGTCCGCAATTCCGCATGCATGCATGAGAGAGAAGAATTTGGAGAAATCACATCCGCAGAGATTTATGCTTTAGATACATGCATACTCTACAGACAGAAACAGTGGCAACAGCAAGGCATAGAACAGGAACAGGACGCAACACTACACTACAGGAGGAAAGAGAAGGAGATCTGTGTACAAATACAAATACGTGGGCAGAGTTGTTTGGCACCTTTGATCTCCTTCCTGGCATCGTGTTCCATCCAATTCAGTTTTATCCAGAGCAGAGCAGGCAATCTAAAGCAATGGATGGTTGAACTGAACTGAATTCGGTTCGTTGGGTTGTTGGGCTTCCGACTTTCAGAGACAAGACAAGCCCGGCAAGGCAACTAAGTTAAGACAAGCCAAGATGCACTCTCAGAAGAACACAACACAACATAACATAACACAACAAGTAAAAAGTAAGCAGCAGCAGCAGCAGCAGCGAATCTCGTCTTTTACTCGAATCGTCTAATTCCATCCCACCACCATAGCATAACATAACATAACATAACATAGCAATAGAAATGCACTGTGTAGTGTGTATAGACTATTTATCCTTGCTGTTTAAACTTCTATAATAGTGTGAGTATAGCGTTGGACCCATATAGCCAGCACCAAACTTGCATACAACAAGAGGTATAGAAAGTATCGATTGCGCCTCAATTCGTGGGACAGAGGAGCAGTGAATGCTTTCTACTTCCTCTATACTCACACTATTATAGTAATTTAGACAGCAAAGACAAATGCTCTGTAGTATAGTGCATGCAACCTAATAATGCAAGGAACGATAACATATATTATTATACCTACGCTTCCTCTCCTTCCTAGTTCCTGGTTTCCTTAGAACTCTGTGTAGCTTAGCTTATCTTCAAGTTGGATTTGACTTCTCTTGACTCCTATCTTTCAGCGTCATCATCACCATCTCTGACGCTCAGGGATGGAGTCAATAGTCAAGTCAAGTCAAGTCGTGTCAAGACAGTCAATTCACTTCAAGTTATAGAGCACACAGTTACTCACTTCACTTAACTTAACTTTACTACACTACGCAGTTGAGAGAGAGAGAGTCCCTAGTCACTGCATATAGGTACATTACTAAGCTAAATATTCTTCAAACCAATTCCACCGATTTACAAACAACATATGCAACAACCTAGGTTGACTTTTGCTTCAGCTCTGGTATTGGCTTGGCTTGGCTTGACTTAGTGCATAGAGAAGAGTCCAGAGGAACAAGACAACAAAAGTATCGACTTGGGTTTGGTTTGGTTTGGTTTGGTTGGGGGAATTAGTTTAGTTTAGTTATATTATAGCTTGCCTTCTTGGTTTGGCTAAACTTCTCAGTCAATTTCTCATGTGCCTCCAGATTTGTCGATGTCAGTAATCTGTGCCAATCTAGACTCTCTAGAATCAGACTGGTATGGCATCATAGCATGGCAACGTCAAGACAGTATACTAATCCTAGTATTCCTGTCGTGTCATTTCGTATACGTATCCTCATCCTCCATCCATATCCTCCTCGTCTTCTATCCTTCCTAGCTTCCTCTTCCATAATAATAATACAGTATCATCTCGTGGGTAGTTTAGTGAGTAGGTTTTAGCTTTGAATTTGGCAGTGTGATGTGATCTCCTCTGCTCTGAAATGGTGCAGTATGGTATAGTATGGTTTGGTATGGGATGGGATGGGATGTTCCTATGGTCTTCTTGTGTTGTGTACTACTAAAGTAAAATACAGTGAAGTAAAGTAAAATAAACTAAACCAAACTAATGTAATATTACTACCGAACCAACTGCCGACAAGACAAGACAAATACATAGTTAGGTAGTTACTTATTGCTTTGCTATACTGGAACTACTACTACGACGTTAACTCAACTGACTGAGCGGAGCTGAATTGAATTGAACTGAACTGAACTGAACTGAATTCGGATCTGTAGGTTGTGTTATTGCAGTGTGGTGTGTTGTTACTTGAGCATTTCTTGGGGTTGACTTGACTTTTCGTTTGTAGGCTGCTTTTTTCTCTGTTGTTGAAGCTACATTTACAGATAGTGTATAGGTACCTAGGTACTCTATACTATACCTAGTGAGAGAGAAGTAAGAAAATAAAACTAAAGCATCATCCTGCTTGACTCTTGGTAGTTTGACTTGTCCTGTCTTGAGACTTGACTGACTGAAGTTGTCTAATTAATGGCGCAGATTCGATTCCTGCTGGAATTTAACTGAACGGAGTCAAATCAGTTGAGTCTAGTATCAGTGAAGTATCGCTACCAGTCAGAATGCAATGACAAGGCAAGAGGTATAAAGAAAACCACAATTTTGTCTTTTCTTCAGTTAAATGGAAATTTGCATGTTATATTGTACTATATACTTGTCGCGTATCCAAACTTGAAGAGAATTCCTTATGGAATGGAGTACTAGCTAGAACCATATAGCGACGGCCTGCTGTACCTATAATTGCCTAGGTTTTGAGGCGCAGTATACTATTTTTACCTTAGGATACGCAGAAAAAAGGCTTGTTGACCACTCCAGAGATTTCTCTTCAAGATACGGTAGATGCTCAGTAGGTACGTTACCTAGTATAGTATAGTTGATGAAATGAGATGAGAAGAAAAGTAATACTATTACTACTGCAGATGCAGATACAGACACAAACCGAAACCGTTGAAAGTAGAGTAGTATGTGCAATATATAGTTACATTGAATTGAGATAGGATCAAGGGGTCTTTTTACATTCAATGTTAATGTAATGCTTTGGTGTGCTTTGCTCTCCATATGTACTGTACTTAAATGAAATGCATTGAAATAGAAATAGCATTGTTTTAAAATACAAATAGGCATCATGATATGATGATCAAACTGAGAATCAGAATGAGAGTGTATTTAATGCCCCAAGTGGAACCCAAGGGATGTATTTAGTTGTCGTCGTCGTGATGTTGTTTGAAACCTATTAGTATCATTATTGTGTGTGTATTTGTTACTTTGGTTTCGTATCTATCTTGATCTGAATGTGTATGTATATAGTAAGTAGTAAAGTATGCTGACATGACGGTGGAGTGGAGTGGAGTGGAGTAGGTTAGGTTGTGTTGAGTTGTGTTGTTAGTTGGTTTGGATGTGATGTACATTGTTCAGTTCACATACAAGAATCAGTATGTTAGGTATAGATGTGGCCTAATCTGTTGTATTGTGTTGTTTTCTTGGGTATAGGTATGTACACTAGTTACAAATACAAAGTAGGAGTTGATTAGAGTTGATTCAAAGTGTGTAATACTGTGCTGTGTTGTGTGTTTTATAGCTAACTGACTGCGTTGGTTTGACTTGGCTGAGCAAGTGAATTGTAGTGAAGTCAAGTCAAGAAAGATCACATCAGGATAATCGGAATAAGAATCAGTAGGAGTATATAGAGTTATGTATGTGGAATGCTATGCTATGATATACCTATAGTTAGAGAGGCAGTGAATTTAGTGAAATGAAGTGAATGTTGCTGTTGGTTTTTAGTGTTTTAACTGGTGAATGCATGTATACTCTTGAGGATAAGGATAATTGACTCGAAAATTGATAGTTAAGGATAGACTAGAGAAAAAAAGGCCGATCCTTACATATTTCTCAACTCATTCTGATCACATCTCAGTCACAGGCTTAAGCTTGACTCTCTGTATATTTAATGTTGAGTGGAGTGGATTGGATTGGATTGGAGTGAAGGAGTGTAAGTACGTACTATGTATATTGTATATGTATGTCGCTATGTGCTTTTCTCTCCTTTACTTATAACATTCTGTACCTACTGAATAAGCTGCTCTCTCAAGTTTTGCCTTTCCCTATTTCTTTCTTTTAGCTTTAATAGTATACAGAACTTAATACTACTAGCTGTGCTGTATTATAGATACTAGTTAGTTCGCTTTACTTGTTGGTTGAGTTTTAGTTAGTGTGTTATGTTATGTACTGGTGTGTTGCTTTGGTTTGCTTTACATTGCATTGGATTGCATAAGGATTAAATAGTGCACTGCATGAATGCACGTTGGCTGCGTACCTGTTTTAGGCTGTTTTGTCTTGTCGTTTGTCTGGTCTTATAGTCTTGCCTATAATATAATAGGAAGGAAGCAAAGAAGACTCCTCAGAGCAGCACAACAAAAACAAATACTGTGACTGACTGACTGACTGACTGAGATGAGATGAGACGAAGGAAAGAAGAGTGACACTCCACCTCATAACTTTTACTGAGAAAGAAATAAATGTAAGTTTGGAACGGGAGAGAATGTGGATAAAGAATGTAGTGTGATGTCATTTGAACTTTTCTCGTTTTCATGTATATTGAATGGCTTATCGCAATATAACTTAACGTAGTGCACAATGCACTGTGTAGTGTAGTGTACTGTGGTGGTACTGAGGGATTTTTATAACTTTTCCAGACGGCATATAATTCGTCAGTCTAGTTGCCACGTATTGAGGAGTAGTAGAAATCATTGTAGAACTCCTCAATACGTTTCAGTACATGAGAAAGCATGGCTTCTAGGCTGTACTGACGAATTATATACCGTCTGGAAAAGTTATATGAATACCTCAGTAGTATTGTAGTTGTGTAAAGTATATCTATTGTAGGTAGTAAAGGAACAGTCAAGTAAGTAGTATAGTACTAGGGTCGAGATGTATGTACCTAAGTATAGGTAGTTTTTGTAGTATATTTATACCTTTATGCTGCACTTTATTTTATTTGCCTTGCCTTTGCCTTAAATTTTAGATTTTATTAGTATGCTGCCTGCTTGGTTTACTTTGAATTTTTTTTCTCTCTTTCTCTCTACACTTGACTTGCTTTCGTACTACTCGTACTTGATTTGATACCCACCTGTGAGCTGCCATCCTATGTCGTGTCTAATCTCTATACTTTGATATGTTATATATATATATGTTATAGTTGTAGTGAATGAAATTCATATTTCTAGAATTTTAAATTTCCAGTCACTAACGTAAATATATAAAGGAATGTTTAGGTTTATAGGGGTAGGAGGTAGTAGTGGGATACAGTTGTACAATGTTCAATTACAAAATGAAAAATACAAGAAGTGAAATGAGTGAGTGAGTGACTGAGTGAGTGGGCATTCATGTTCTTATGTAGGTAGTACGTATGTCTCTTGTGTCTCGTAATTCTGAGGAAAGTGGTTTTAGTTTTTTGTAGCATTTTTGAGAAAGGGGTTAGTTTTACTTTGGGTCACATTACTGCATAACCCAAGTATAAGGATGAGTATGAGAGCTGTACGGAATGAAATGAAATAGGATTAAGTTAAGTTAAGTAATGTAGGAAGGGGAAAGGACAAGGCTTGCCAGGTCAGGCCAGGCCTAGCTCAATATATGACAGCACAGTAGGAGGAATAGAAGGGAAGGAAGGAAAAGAATTAGGAAAGAAAAGGAAAAAGTAGGTAGAACAGAACAGAGGAGGATGATGGGGAGGAATAAAAAATATTCCCAGAATGAATTGGCTTGGCTTGAATTGACTTGTCGTTCGTGTCTGTCGGTTCAGAGGAACAAGTAAAGAGTACCGAACGGAAAGTAAAGTAAATTGAATTGGAGGTTTTACAAGTTGTATCCGTATCTCTACGCAGGCTGTGCATGTATGTGGAATTTGACGAAAGTTTGACCGGCCTCATACCACATCACATCGCTTGACTTAACTATTATATAT